>CM047815.1:71027571-71298415 GCA_026214975.1 Gentiana macrophylla | reverse complement strand
AATTGCAATAGCTAAATGATGATGTGCAATATCGGTGAGCCCACAGACCCCGATTCTTTGGATCTAATCCTCCATGAAAAGTAAGAAATTCGCATATTTGGACCAATTCGGGGTGAAAAATGGTCTTTGCTCCTCGGCAAAACTAGGAAAAGTTGAGACAAAAGATATCGATTCAAGATAAATTCATGAGAAGTGGTATCTCCTTAGGATCAAATCAGCGTTTAAAAATTGGTTAATTGGTAAAGATACATGTATTTGATGTCCCGCTTAAGAAATATATTTTACATCTAGAGGGCTATAATTGGAATACCATTATTTACAGTACGAAGTTCTATAAAAATGGGAAATGCCCCTACCTTTGAGTGCGGTTTAAACTATTGATTTACGTAATTGGAAGTAACCAATTAGGTTTATGATGTAACCTATAAATCGATCACTGATCCAATTTGAGTCCCTACAAGATAGGACTTTCTTGGTGGGAGATAATTTGCACTTACTACGACTACTCGGCGAGTCTTTGAGACAGGTGATCCACCTACCTTATCTATTTTTGAAACCTAGCTCACGAGCAGAGGTTATGAAATAGACTCAAGCTGTAGGGAGAACAAATGTGAGAGGAAGACTTCACTCGATTGTGGGTATGGCGCGCTCGGTATGTCAAGTTTCTTGATGATTATTTCCAAATGGATTTTACACCAAATAAAATAAGAGTCTTCTTTAATCCTAAGTCAAAGGATCGAGAAACTCAACTTCCATTCAAGAGTTCTTATGTGTTTCCACTTCTTGAACACATACAAGATTAAATCACTACAAAAGGATATTGGTAACCCACCTTAACTACTTCATTTATGAATTTCATAGTAATAAATTACATGTCCTACGAGGCAATTATTAACTTGCTATCCTCTGGTCTACCTTTTTATTAGCAAGCGGCTTTCATGGTTTTCATGTGATTATAGGTACTCTTTTCTCGATCATATGTGGTATTACATAAATATCTTGGTGAGATGACCAAAGAGCATCACGTTGGCTTTGAAGCATTTGCATGGTAAATACACAGGATAGCGCTCATGTTTTCATTTGTTTCATGAACTCTATAATAAGTACTGCATAATCGAATTTCCCGGAATACATATAGTGAGAAATCCATGCACAAAATCAACATTTATGTATGTACGTATACCGGAACTTTTATTAATTTTCTGGCCCTGAAATTCAAAAAATATATTATATAGCACCTGGTCATTATGAAGGAATGCATTCCACTATCCATTATCAACCGAAGATGGTGTAGTAGATTCAGGAAGCGAGATCATGTAGTTCAAATCTCGAGCCATATTTGAAAAGAAATGATCAAAATCAGAACTTGTAAGTTTTAAAAAATAAATCAGAACTTGTTGCTTCCTAATTTAACAATACTAAGCAAGAATACTGTAAAAATACATCATATATAGTTATATACCCAAGATAGAGCATAAACCTCGGGAATCTTTGTAGCAGCCCGTTCCGGATGCGAGTCCTTATCGGAAATGGAGCGTTCGCGCGTATAGAATAAAGGTAAATTCATTTTATCGTAAGCCTCTACTCATCGTATCAAATTGAAGGCAAAGCGGAAGCAAAACTCGGATATATAAAATTTTCCCAAAATTAAAAAGTAGAAAAGAAATCTAAGGATGGAAATGTAAATTATTACATTGGAAAATGCGATGATCCAAAAAGATAAAAATGCGACAAAGCATCAAGACCAAAGGTCTACCTCAAAAATAACGAAAGAACAACCAATGAAAGCGAGAATAAAAACATCTTGATACTTCAAGCAGCGCCGTCAAGCGTCGTCGTCAAACTCTTCCTCATAAATAAAACTGTTAGTCTTCTAGTCCCCAAACACATAGAAAAAGTATGCATTAGAGGTAAGTACAACGTGCTTAGAAAGAAAGAGAAGCTATGAAAACAATCATAGTCATAAAGAAAAGATAATTATTTAATCAGTTGATTAAATGAGACCAACTCAATCTAAGGTTCACTTCATGCTCATCAACATGTTGTGACTAACTATTTCTACTTAGCCTATCATGTTACAACGCACTCCAAGGGAGCCTACTGGCGCATCCGCCTCGTGAGTCCTACTGTGCTTAGGGTCTTTGACCTCTGAGTTCTCTTACATTGGGGACACTCTTTTGCAACATATTAGTGGATCACACCAATATCCACGAAGTCTAGAAAAGGTAGACTCCGATAGTACGCACACCTCATTGAGTCCCTCCGTGCTTAGGGTCTTTTGACTACAAAGTTCCTCACCTTGGAGGTAGCACATGCATCGCCGTTGTTTATTAAGTTATTAACTAGCCCGACCTAAGTGTTTTCAAATAATCTCCTCACAAGTGCTACTCTCTCCACTAGACCACTAGAGACACGGACGAGTCTAGCACATACAGAGACATTGATGAATACTAATTCATCAAAGCACTGAACCTATCATGCCGCTTCCAGCGGATCGAACTTCAACTCCCTTGAAAAGTACATTCGGTGTTTTAAGCTGAGCGAATCGAAGCTCAATTCGAGGCTTGTCTAAGTTTTATACCATTTTGACATATCATGTATAAAGGTTTCATAAGGACAAATCAGGTTTAAAGGCTGAACAACAACCCACAAATAAAGAAGGACAAAACAAGCTAGGCGCCCGTTTGAGACCTGGGCGCCCGTCTAAACAAAGGCTGGGCGCCCGTCCACTATACCCAGGCCGCCCGTCCACCTAAAAGCGATTTCAATCTGAATGTAAAATAGCACCTCAGGCGCCCGTCCGGATAAGCCAGGCGCCCGTCACAGGCCACGACCTAGCCAGGCGCCCGTCGAGAGAACGGGCGCCCGTCCACCTGGGTTCGACCAAAACCCTAACCTCGTCATCATGCGATTTCGGATCGTATTTCAACCAAAGCAATGACATAATATCAACACATTGAGCACAAAAGCTTCATTTAACAATACTATAATCCCTATAAACATTTACCAAGGCAACAACTCAATTTTCTAACACCAAAGCGTCTTAGAACATGATCATATCCACTATAACTAGTAATTGATTTCATAGGGCGGGTTCTTCTTACCTATTGCGAGCAAGAAAAGCGAGTCAAACTCGGATGAAAGGCTGCGGCAACACCACCAAGTGATAGCAAACGTTTGCCCCTTCTCACGGCGCTTCCAATTCTTGAATCGGTTGAAAGCGATCAACTCTTCCTCTTAGAATTGTGAAAACTCTCTTTTCTCTCTTTTCTCTCCTCACAAAGCCGCACAAAGGAAGGGGAAATTTGAAAGTAAGCGAAAATCACGATTTTTGGTTAGGTCTTAATATTAAAGAGTGTTAATTCTATTCTTAATTGCCCCTTGACCACAAAAGCGATTTTCCTTTTAATTATATATATAAAACTCGAAATTATATATATATAACGTCCAAAATAATTAACTCGAATAAAGAAACCGAACTTAATATTTCGTTTCGCAAAAAAGACACGTCTGCCACTTTCGAAAATCGGAATATTACATTCTCCCCCCCCAAAGGAGTTTAGTCCTCGAAACTAGAACATACACAGTAAATCCCCAAACTCTTGGAACTCACTAAGCATGTAAGCTTTCCACTTCCAAGTTGCCTCCTCGGGTGAATGATTGCTCCCTTGAACTAACACCAAGGGAATCATCCGTCTCTTAATCATCTTTTCTTTTAGGTCTAAAATCTTGATAGGTCTTTCGTCGTAAGCAAGATTATCTTGTAGGATTCTGGATCAACCGTAGTTTCAACATCATTCTTAAAGTGGGACTTCTTCAACATTGAGGCGTGAAAAACACTATGGACTCTCGACATCGATTCCGGCAAGCTGAAGCTTGTATGCTGCGTCCCGACTCTTTCCGGAATCTCAAAGGTCCAACATACCTTGGACTCGGCTTTCCACTTTTGTCCAAAGCGTTTCACCCGCTTCATCGGTGAAGCTCGGAGGTAAACTCATCACCGACCTCAAACTCGGCGGTCTTCTTCTAACATCATTAACTTTTATGCATCTTCTTGCTGCCTTGATTCTTCTTGACCAAGCTGAACCACTTTCCTTTGCTTGTTCAACCATTTACGGCCTGTATGTCATGTCTCTCCCGACTTCATCCCAAAGCGGTGGCATCGACATCTTCTCCCATACAATGCTTCAAGCGGCATGCATGCTTGCATGAAAGCTGTTGTTATAGGCAAACTCTGCTACCGATAGGTAATCATCCCGTGATCCGCCTACCTCCAAAACACAAGCTCTCAACATGTCCTCGAGTGTTTGGATGGTCCTCTCAGATTGTCCATACATGCGAGGGTGAAAAGCCGTGCTCAAATCTAACTTAGTTCGAAGGCTTCTTGCAAGCTCTTCCAAAACCCATTGACAAATCTCGAATCACGATCAGAAACTATCGAGATAGGAACTCCGTGTAGTTTCACTATATTGTCGGATATAGTGTCGTCATCTTCTTCAACGTCATATCGACCTTGTATGGTAAGAAATGGCGGACTTGGTGATCTATCCACAATTACCCAAATTGCGTCATGACCGCCTCTTGTCTTAGGTAATCCGGTGATGAAGTCCATTGTGATCTTATCCACTTCCATTCGAGGGGATATCAATGGCTTAAGCATTCCACGAGGTCTCTTATGCTCCGCCTTAACGCCCGACATCGTCACACTCGGCCACAAACTTGGCTATTTCCACTTTCATCGAGGCCACCAAAATCTTTCCCCTTAAGTCTCTGTACATTTTAGTAGCACCGGATGAACCGCAAAAGCTATTCTATGTGCTTCTTCCATAACTCTCTGTCTTAAGTCACCAACAATGGGTACCACATAGGCGATCCTGGTACCAAAGATTTCCATTCTTGTCTATACGTAACCGACCCATGAGGCTTATCTCAACAACTCGCTTCAAATCCAACAAAACCGGGTCTTCGTCTTGCTTTCCCGTATATCATCCATCAACTCGACCTTGCCAAAAGCGGTGCCACAAAGCTATGTCTTCAATCGATCAAAGTTTACGATTTTAGCCCATCTAACCTTTACGCCCTTTACACCGACCAACGAAAGGCTGCAAACCTTTGGTTTTCTGCTCGGGGCATCTGCCACTACATTCGCTTTACCGGATGGTATTGAATATCAAATCATAGTCATAACGAACTCTAACCATCGCCTCATCTCGTATTCAGATTCTCTTGTGTGAAGAAATATTTTAAACTCTTATGGTCGGTGAAGATCCTTGCTTTAACTCCATATAAGTAATGCCTCCAAGTCTTTAGGGCAAATACTACATTGCCAACTCTAGATCATGTGTCGGGTAATTCTTCTCATGCACCTTCAATTTGCTGAGCGCATAAGCTATCACTTTTCCTCTTGCATCAACACACAACCAAAACCCATCCCGAAGCATCCGTGTAGACATCATAGTTATCAAAAATCTCGGGCTGCTAACTGCGGTGCCGTAGTCAACTTACTCTTCAAGGTATGAAAAGCCTATCACACTCGTTAGTCCATTCAAATTTCACATTCTTCTGCGTCGACTGGTGAGTGGAGTAGCTATCTTGAAAAGTCTTTACGAACTTCCGGTAGTAACCGACCAACCCAAGAAAACTTCTTACCTCTGGCGAAGTAGGTCAGGCCAATTCTCATTTGCCTCGATCTTTGCGGATCAACTTGAATGCCATCTCGAAATGACATGACCTAAGAAACTCACTCGATCCAACCAAAAGTCACACTTAGAAAACTTTGCATACTGGCGATTCTTCCTCGGTGTGTCCAACACTATCTTTAAGTGTTCCTCGTGTTCTTTCTCATTCTTAGAGTAAACTAGGATATCGATCATGAACACTATCACAAACTTATCCAAATGCGGCATGAAAACTCATTTGCATCAAATCCATAAATGCGGATGGGGCATTAGTGAGTCGAAAAGGCATGACGAGGAACTCATAATATCCATATCTCGTCTTGAAAGCCGTCTTGGTATATCGCTATCTTAACCTTCAGCGATGATATCCGGACCTCAGTCGATCTTGGAAAACACTTTGTTACCACACTGGCGATTAAGCGGATCATCTATCCTTGGTAGAGGATACTTATTCTTGATGGTAAGGTTGTTCGGTGCTCTGTAGTCGATACACATTCTCATCTTTGCCATCTTTCTTCTTTCTGAACAAAGCAGGGGCTCCCGAGAAGCGAGTCTTTGGGCTGAATTATGTTCCTTTCAAGCATATCTTTAAGTTGAGCTTTCAACTCCTTTAATTCAGCCGGTGCCATTACGTAGAGTGCCTTAGCTTAGCTGGTGCGCTCGGTATCAAGCCCGAATCTCAAACTCTATCTCTACATCCGGCATGTTTCCGGTAGCTCTTTAGAAACACCTCGGGATAATCTCTTACTATGGCGTTTCTTCCAATTTCGGTTTCACTTGTTCCACATCCACTTGCATACAACAAGTAGCCTTCACAACCGCCCGACAAGCCACGATGGCTTTATTTCTTTGAGATGATCGGATGTCGCTTCTTACTCGGCTTGTACACATTACCTTGATATGTCTTATCGATTTCCGGGTATTTTAAAGTCACCTTCTTCTCTTTCTGATCCAAGTGAACATAATTCTTGGATAGCCAATCTATTCGAGGATTACATCAAAATCGAAAAGTCCAAAGCGTAAAGTCACTCTTACATCGATAAGGTCCAACTCGAACTTCCACTTGAGGTATCACTCTAGTTACCCTTGTTACCCTCACTAGCGGTGTAGTTATTTCCAAAGTGTTTCTTAAAGGCTCGAAGGTAAATTCAACTTCTAGCTACCTTGGTTGACACAAAAGTATTTGGCGCTCCCGTATCAAACAAAGCCTTGACCACTAGGTTTTCTAACATTATCGTACCTAAGATGCACATTCATTCATTCATAATGCATCACAACATGAATAAACATGCCATAAAATATCTTAATAAAGGAATGAAACAAAACATGGTACACGAAATAACGTCATCCTCTGGTTCCACAAAGCTAGCATCCATTTGCAAAAACTCGAACCCGGTCGGCTCGGGCCGCCCTCTCCCTTCCTTGACTGAACCACTCTTGTTTCTCTGTTGGGACACGCTCACAGAAAAGTGTCCTTGCTCACCACAAACATAACAACCGTTACTACTCTGCTGCACTCTCTGTATGATTTACATTTGCACTTGGGGCAAAGTGGTGCCTTTGTTCGGGGCTTTAGGCATTTCTTTGTAGGAGCCGTAATCTTCTTGGCGACTTCTTTGTGGGCTCCCCTATAATTGCCTTGACTTGTCCCAAAGTTTCTCTTATTACCAATAACCACTGTGTAGCCCTCTTCACGAAAGTCTCGACTTCGAGGCTTTATTCATCAACTCTGCCATATTCCTTGCCGTAAAACCTAGCATGCCCGGTGAATCTCGTAGGCCAACCCATCCTTGTAAAGGGCCATCTTTCTCTCTTCACTTTTTCATCAATTCGAGGATAAAACCTTCCTAACTTCGTTGAACTTGTTAGTGTCTTTGGGACCTTTATCGATGATACGCTTGCTTGTGCTTGAGAAATTGTCTTGCTTTATCTGCTTGAACCGTAACCGGGAAGTACTCATTAAAAAACATAGTCTTGAACCCTTCCCGATCCGTTACCTTACCGTTCTTTGCTTTGAGCGGCATCAATCCACGCTTCTGCTTGCTCCCGACGAAAGCCATTGCGGTTGTGCCATCTACATCTCGAGGAACATGTATGTTCTACAAGCTTTCTCGAATCCTCTTATCCATTCCTCTGCTTTAGAATGCTCCACATTACCAAAGAAGTTCTCAACTCGATTTCTCCTCGATCTTGTATACCAATCCACATTTGGTGTGTGCTCAAAAGCCGGTCTAAGCGGTAGGTGAACCGGAGGGTAACCAAAAGGTACATGCTCACGATATTCTTTGTTCTTTGCGGGTAAGGTGGGATTACTTGAGGCTCGATCGATCTGAGATGGTACCCCTGATAAAGCGGTCTTTGTTGAGGTGATGAAAACCAAAGGGTGGATGACCAGCGCCTTCTTTGGTGATCAAAGCGTGGTGAAGGTGGTGCTTGTAGGTTGAGGAACATGACCTCTGAGGAGGAGGGTAAAAGACCTGCTTCTTCTTTGAGGATACTTTGGAGGGTAGGCCTTTGGATGGTGGGGATACACATTGGTCCTTTGGTGGAGGCACACTAATCGGTGGAATGTCGCCTATTCTGATGACACGAATAGGTGCTTGTCCAGGCTCTCCATGAATGTAGTTGTATCTTGGCGGTGGTCGGGGTGGCGGTCCCGATCGGCCTTGGTGACACCTCTTGTTGAGACCTTGGTGTAGGTGTGGCTGTATGGGGTGGTGGTGAAAGACTCAAGCGAGGCGAAGGATTACGCCTCACAAATCCGCCCCCTGCTACAGGCCTTTGGGCTCTACGCCACTTGTCAACCCTGAGCTCGGCTCCACGAGGCGCCTCTTCTTGTGGTTACCATCTTGAAAGATCAAGAAAACCAAGCGTTACTAAAAGATCTAAAAAAACTTATCTTAAAGAAAGGAAGCCTAAGGGCGCTTCTCTACGATACCAAGCTGTATGCGCCCGTTCCGGATACGAGTCCTTATCCGGAAATGGAGCGTTAAACGCGTATAGAATAAAGGTAAATTCATTTTATCGTAAGCCTCTACTACGTCGTATCAAATTGAAGGCAAAGCGGAAGCAAAACTCGGATATATAAAATTTTTCCCAAAATTAAAAAGTAGAAAAGAAATCTAAGGATGGAAATGTAAATTATTACATTGGAAAATGCGATGATCCCAAAAGATAAAATCACGACAAAGCTGTCAAGACCAAAGGTCTACCTCAAAAGTAAGGAAAGAACAACCAATGAAAGCGAGAATAAAAACATCTTGATACTTCACTTGGCGCCGTCAAGCGTCGTCGTCAAACTCTTCCTCGTAAAACTTTGTTAGTCTTCTAGTCCACAAACACATAGAAAAAGTATGCATTCGAGGTAAGTACAATGTACTTAGAAAGAAAGAGAAGCTATGAAAACAATCATAGTCATAAAGAAAAGATAATTATTTAATCAGTTGATTAAATGAGACCGACTCAATCTAAGGTTCACTTCATTGCTCATCAACATGTTGTGACTAAGCTGTTTCTACTTAGCCTATCTATGTTACAACCGCACTCAAGGGCATTACGCGCATCCGCCTCGGTGAGAGTCCTACTGTGCTTAGGGTCTTTGACCTCTGAGTTCTTACCTTGGGGACACTCTTTTGCAACATATTAGTGGATCACACCAATATCCACGAAGTCTAGAAAGGTAGACTCCGATAGCACGCACACCACCTCGTGAGTCCCTCCGTGCTTAGGGTCTTTTGACCTCTGAAGTTCCTCCACCTTGAGAGGTAGCACATGCATCGCGATTTAGCTTTGGTGCCTAGCCAAGAGGTCATGTTGTTTAATCTTTTACTAGTCACATCGTTGTTTATTAAGTTATTAACTACTTGACCTAAGTGTTTTCAAATAATCTCCCTCACAAGTGCTACTCTCTCTCCACAGACCACTAGACACGGATGAGTCTAGCACATACACAGACATTGATGAATACTAATTAATCAAAGCACAAGCCTATCATGCCACTTAAGCGGATCGAACTTCAACTCCTTGAAGAGTACATTCGGTGTTTTAAGCTGAGCGAATCGAAGCTCAATTCGAGGCTTGTCTAAGTTTTATACCATTTTGACATATCATGTATAAAGGTTTCATAAGGACAAATCGAGTTTAAAGGGTGAACAACAACCCACAAATAAAGAAGGACAAAACAAGCTAGAGCGCCCATTTGAGACCCTGGGCGCCCGTCTAAGCATTCTTGGGCGCCCGTCCAAAGGCTGGGCGCCCGTCCACTATACCGAGGCGCCCGTCCACAAAAGCGATTTCAATCACGAATGTAAAATAGCACCTCAGGCGCCCGTTCGGATAAGCCAGGCGCCCGTCAGAATACGACCTAGCCAGGCGCCCGTCGAGAGAACCGGACGCCCGTCCACTGGGTTCGACCAAAACCCTAACCTCGTCATCATGCGATTTCGGATCGTATTTCAACCAAGCAATGACATAATATCAACACATTGAGCACAAAAGCTTCATTTAACAATACTATAACCCCTATAAACATTTACCAAGGCAACAACTCAATTTTTCTAACACCAAAGCGTCTTAGAACATGATCGTATCCACTATAACTAGTAATTGATTTCATAGGGCGAGTTCTTCTTACCTATTGCGGCCCGAAAAGCGGTCAAACTCGGATGAAAGGCTGCGGCAACACCACCAAGCGATAGCAAACCCCTTTACAAAAAGCTGGGCTTTTTGCGGCGGAAGGTTATCGTCGCAAACTAGGCTTATTCCGTCGCAAATCCTAATTTGCGGCGGTTTTTATTAATCGCATTTTTAGTCGCAAAACCGAGTTTTGCGGCGGTTTATCCGTCGCAAATTATTTGCGACGAATGTTGCGACGGATAATAACGTATTTAATTTTTAAAAAAATATAGTTACCGTCGCAAAACAATGTAAACTCCGTAAACAAACAATTGTATAATCCGTCGCAAAAATTGTATAATCCGTCGCAAAAATTGTATAATCCGTCATAAATATTTTTTATTAAATAATTTTTTTTATTTTAGATCCTTACATATCATCGCAAATACATTTTCCGTCGCAAATGCAACTTTTGCGGCGGCATATTCGTCATAAAAGTTAAAATTAATCGAAAATTATGCATTTGTTTTGCGTGGCTGACGGCCAAACCACCGCCGCCATAAAAGCAGCCATAATTTTCCCCGGTAGCGTTACAATTGCTACCGGCTATCAACAACAACAATATAAATGGGGATACGCTACCAAAATAAATAAAACGATATGTCAATGGGGATATGTCAAAGGGGATAAAACGATATGTCAAAGGGGATACGATAAGCCAAAATAAATAAAAATGTATAAAGCAATATGTCACCCAGTCGGACCGGTGTACTACTACAAACCCATGTCACTTCCTCAGGGTCCGTGATCGGATCGGTCATCTCTGTCTTTGCCTCGTACCGGGTTGCATCCTCCGGAGGGATCTTTGCTAACATTTGGGTAATCCACTCCTCCATCTGCGCTAGTCTGTCTTCACGGCGCTTTACTGTCTCTCTCTAGCTCCTCCAACCTACTTTGTGTTTACGCATTAATCTGTCTTTCTCTCGCCATCTCTGGGTGAGGCGGGTGAGTATGCCGGAGAGTATGTCTCGGCGGATGAGTGTCGGCGATGTGAGCTGTCGTAGTACATGGAAGCGGTGACCCCATGCCAAAAACTCTCCCCTTAACATCGTAACCACCGTGGCGCCGTAATAAAAAGCGCGACTCGTAAACGAGGTGTGTCATTTGCGTCTCTGGGCTTCGCCTTGCTTGAGTGAAGGCGTCTGTAAGTATGATATAAATTTGTTAGTAACAATAATTACATGATATATATATAATGTATATATAATATTTAGAATACATAACGTGCCAAGATTTTCTCAAACTTCCTCGAGGCGAAGTTGCCCGACTTCTTCTTCTTGAACTAGTCACGGATCTCCGGGCACTTCTCTATTGTCCTCCTCATGGCCCGGCGAAATCGATAACGCGCGCGTCGCCCGTAGCATGTGTCCCGAGGATCTTCCACTTCCTCACGGATCGAAGCTCGGTTTATCTTCTTTTTATGAGATGTTTCCTTGAATGCCTATTCCGACATAAGATAAACAAGTTAGTACATACATATATATATAAAACACAAGTATTATTAATTAAATATTGAATAATTGCTTACGGGACTCCCAATCCACTCCTCAAGCGGCGGAGAATATCGGGGTCATCAAAGCCGAGCACGGGGGTTTGTTTGAGCCCGATACATATAATCACGGACTGTTGATAGCATACGCTCAAAAGCTTCCACTAACTAGGCGCTCGTGGCGTAACTTTCGAAAAATTTGAAATGAGCACGCAACATAGTTATATATATGTTATATGTATAGTTATAATTATAGTTATATTTATATATAGTTATATTTATATGAGCAGCGTACCCTAAATCGTGCCACCACGCTTTCCTGCTGCTCTGGTGGCATTATGCCACGTGGTGGAAAAAGTGTTGAAGCTTTGATTATGGCGGTCTTGGCCATTTTCTTGACATAGTTGTCGATAAACTTTGTCATATTGAAAACAATAAGTTGTTAATATATTTGGTTAATCAAAATATAAATAAAAATACAAACAAATTAAAGCAAGATATGTATTAACTTACCATCTCCCCTCGGGATCCAAAAATGGCAATCAAGGTCACCATTGACAATGACACCCAAATCCTCCTCGGTCATCGGTGTATCTCATCATCCAAACCGTGAGTGTGTGGAGGAAGGCGCTCGGGGGGGGGAACTACCCCTACCGCGTCTACCTCTACCTCTACCTCTACGACATCTATTTGACACGAGAAAATAGCGTTTATACTAATCTAAATGCAATTATACTAGTTAATAATAAATTACAATGTTTAATACATTATTATTCAACAATGATGACAAAATAAAATATTTAATACATTATTATTCACTATCACTACTAGAATGGAAGAGTTCTTCCTCCTCTTCATCGATATCTAGATCATCAACCGATTCTTCTTCCTCTCCATCTTCTTGTTGAATGAAATCCGCCATCTCATCATCATCAAGTCATTATCCCCGACATAGGAGTCAACATCGACATCAAGATCTTGGTGGACAATGTTAAGAGGATCGAGATAATCGGGAAACATCATTGATCACTTGTTCTTGGAAAGCGGTTTCCTCGGCGGGAGCATCGATAGTCGATCTTGCCTTTGTTTTGAAAACAACCGACCATTGATCTTTGTCTTTTTCAAACTTGGATATGGAGCATAGTAGACTTGCTCGACTTGATAAGCGAGAACAAATGGATCATAAGCGCCATATTTCTACCACGATGAACTTCAACTATCTTATAATCTTTATGCACATTCATGCCCCGTTCGAATTATCAAACCAATCACATTTGAACAATACGGCTTTGTAGGCGATTGAAGCTCCATAATACACCAACTCAATGATTTCATTTAAAGTGCCATAATAGTCGGCACCTTCCATGGAAGCCCGACACAAACTCCGTTGTTGGTGAAGATTTACCAATATCGGTTGCCGGTTGAATGTCCGAAAGTTGTAGCCGTTAATCGAATAACGTTTCCAAGTTTTGACTTGGCGAGAAGGACCACTTGCCAAAGCTTTTAGCAAATCATCATTCAACAATGATGCTTGTTGTGCAAACCATTTGGTAAATTCATTTTCATGTTTATTCCAAATATACATCGAGGTCAATTGAAATTTGTTGAACACGAATAAATTGCTCGAACAATCTAAGAATGAATCATTTTGTCGATTAATGTATATTTGTTGAAAAAAAAGCATTAAGCATTGTATATATGTAGTAATGAGGTACTTACAGTTCATACGGTTTCATGATTTGTGATTAGACAATACGTACTTGTGCACAAAGTCATATTCTTTATTATCCAAGAACCTCGTCTTGCACTTCCCGGTTGTTGTACCATTATGATCACGGAATAACTCGGGTAAATCTGAAGCGATTGTTGATGCGAAGTCTCACCAATGACAAGATTCTTTGCTTTTGTTTCAATATGATCATCGTAATACATAGAAACGAAGTTTGAAATATCTTCCAACAAATCGCATTGCATATTGATCCTCTACGAAAGCTTTGTTACCAATCTTTTGTTTTAAGTGATTCAAAAACCTTTCGAATGGATACATCCATCGATATTGCAGGACCACCAACTCGACCTCATACGGCAAGTGTACGGTAAATGCTCCATCGAGTTAAAAAAGCATTTGGAGGCAAAATCTTCTCTAACTTGCAAATAATCTCGGCAATGTTATTCTCTAAGCGAATCACGTCTTCTATTTTTAGGGTAGCGACACACAAGTCTCGAAAGAATTGACTTATCTCGGTCAATGCATTCCACTCATTTTAGAATCAATTCTTGAAGGGCAGCGGCAACAAGCGTTCCATAAAAATGTGACAATCATGGCTTTTCAAACCACGTAGAATGTATTGATCATGATCTACGCACCTACTCAGTCACGAAGCATAACCGTCGAGGAATTTCAACAGTGACCCATTCACACAACACTTTTCTTTTACGCTTGTCAAGAACAAGTGTACAATCGAGGCGCTTTACGCAAAGCTCTTTCAAATCTTTAGCGATTTTGGACCCAAGCGATTTGCCTTTAACGTCCATAACCGTGTCAATCAGTTTTTCAAAAGTTTTCTCAATATGCATCACATCCAGGCAATGTCGAAGCGACAATGTTTTCCAATACGGAAGATCCCAAAAAATGCTTCTTTTCCACCAACCATTCTTGAAGTTTTTAAGCCGTTTCAAGTGCGAATCTGAGCCATCAATGATGCTTGGTAGGTGTTGTACAAATTCCATACCTCCTCACCACTCAATCTACGGGGTGGAGTCGGCGTGTTCATCTTGTTTGGACTTCAAAAAACCTTTATCGGTCACGAAAAATATGGTCTTGAGGAGAAGCGCGATGACAATCAAACCAAGTGCATTTACCACTATGTTTGAGCGAATGACTTGTTTCCATCACCACAATAGGGACAAGCTTTCACACGGCCGTAGTCCACCGGATAACATGCCATACGCGGGAAAATCATTGATAGTCCACATTAGTGCGACCCTCGTATGAAAATCTGTTTTGTGGATACATCGTAAGTAAACAACCTTGTTTCCCACAATTTGCTTCAACTCTTAATCAATGGTTGCAAATAAACATCGAGGTTTCCTTTCGGATTTTTTATTTGGTACAAGCAGCGATAAGAATATAAAGCTGTCTTTTCATACACAGCAGGCGGAAGATTGTATGGTGTAACCATGGTGGCGACAAAGTAGTTCTTCCCAAAATTACCAAAAGGTGCAAAACCGTGCGTGCAAAGTCCTAACCGCACATTTCTAGGCTCCTTAGCAAACTCATGGTGCATTTGGTCAAAATGCTTCCAAGCTTCAGCGTCACTTGGGTGGGCCATTATACCGCTTGTCTGGGGTTTTCGCGTGCCACCTCGTTTCCTTGCCTATATGTTTAAGTGGCGTACAACCTTTGGAGTCTAGGTCAATCGGAAATAAGTCATCACTTTGTTAGGCACACGTTGACCTCTTGCGTTCGTTTCGGTTTATATCGATCATGGTCACACTTCCGACACTTGTCGGATTCGCGTCCTCCTCCCAAAATAACATACACCCCTTGGGACACACGTGTATTTTCTCGTGGGGTAGCTCTAATGCCTTTAACAACTTTTTGGTTTGATAGAAGTTCGAGGTCATTAAGTTATTCTTGGAAGAATATCTCTATCAAACCGGTAACCCCGTCAACGCATTTGTGAGAGAGGTTGTGATCACATTTCAAAGTGAGCAACCTAGAAGCGACTGCGATATGGAACACTACTTCCATCACATCTACTGAGTTCCTCTGCGTTTTTGACATCAAAAAAAAATTTGCAACCAGGGTTTGGTGTCTCATTGTTCTCCTCTTGGTTAAGAAATTCTTCTCTTACGTGATCAATCTATCACGTAATCGTCATTAACCATGTCACGATAAGGGTTCACATTCCGTTCTTCTTTGAGCGTTGATCGGAATGGGAAACTCTTCACCATGACACACCCGATCATAGTAGTTTGCGCAAAACCCATATTTAGTTAAATGTAATCTCACGTCATGTTCGATCGAAAATTTAGTGTTCTTACACTTACTACATGGACACTTCATCATTCCATTATTTGCCGAAAGCGAATCTAATTGCTTTGCATGTTTTATGAATTCCTCACACCATTCACAAATACCGGGTTAAATTTCTTGTTAGCATCCAACCTCTCGTACATCCAACTACGTTCTATTCTCTTCATTTTCAATCCTACACATCATATCATACAAAATATGAGACTAACAATAGTCTTTGAAGGTTGTCTCAACACTTTTTTGCAAACTCAGAGTTTTACTCAACTTACTATGAAACTAACAACACTATAACCTAAATTTTGATTCATGGTCAAAGGTTCGGCGTCAAAATAATTCGGAGGCTTTGCCGGATAACAAAATACCCCAGAGTACCATTTTCCAAGCGGGTAGAACAGCACCGCTTTGAGGACCTTATGTATGTTATGCTTATCATGTAAGCACATACTTATCATCATTTCAATCCAAATTCAACAAACCAATTCAACCAACATCCGGCTTCTAAACTAAGCATTTTCAACCAACATCCGGCTTTGCACATACTTAAGCATTCAACAAACCAATTCAACAAACCAATTCAACCAATTCAACCAACATCCGGCTTTGCACATACTTAAGCATTTTCTAACTTATCTAACTAATACACATAAGTAAGCATTTTCTAACTTATAATTACTACACATATATATCTATAAATCTATACTACATATGATACACTATATAAAAAAATATAAAAAAAAACATAAAAAAAACGAAAAAATAAAAAAAACGAAAAAATATATTACATACTACAATATACAAAAATTACATACTACAATATATATATACAATATAAATTGAAAAAAATATATATATATAAAAAAAATAAAACTGTACATACATATACATATACAATATATATATACATATATATATATATATATATATATATATATATATATATATATATATATAAAAAAAAAAATATATATATATATATATACATACATATATATCTCTGGCGGGGGAGGGGGGGGAATCGGGTGCAGGGGGAGAGGGGGTGGGAGGGGAGGAAGAGCATACTGTGGGTGGGCTGCGGCGGTGGTGGGAGGAGGTGGCACCGGAAGAGCTTGATGAGGGGGGCGGCGGTGGGTGAGGTGAGGGGGGAATGAAGAAGAGAAATGAGGAAGAAAAGGGATTCTGCGATTGATATCCGCCGTTTTGCGACGGAATTTAATGTCCGTCGCAAAATAACCCTAATTCCGTCGCAAACATATAAATTCAGAATAACAAATAATTTTATAAAATTTTATTAAATATTCCGTCGCAAATTAATAAAAATTCCGTCGCAAACTTGCCCACCAAGTGGAAAAATTGGTCCCGCCAAATGTCCCGTCGCAAACAATAAAACATCCGTCGCAAACGTAAATTTGCGACGGAAATAAAGTCCGTCGCAAAAATTCCGTCGCAAAACTGCTGTTTTTTTGTAGTGACCGTTGCCCTTCTCACGGCGCTTCCAATTCTTGAATCGGTTCACGAAAGCGATCAACTCTTCCTCTTAGAATTGTGAAAACTCTCTTTTCTCTCTTTTCTCTCTCACAAAGCCGCACAAAAGGAAGGGGAAATTTGAAAATGGCGAAAATCCACGATTTTTGGTTAGGTCTTAATATTAAAGAGTGTTAATTCTATTCCTTAATTTCCCTTGACCACAAAACTGATTTTCCTTTTAATTATATATATAAAACTCGAAATTATATATATAGAACGTCCAAAATAATTAACTCGAATAAAAGGAAGCCGAACCTAATATTTCGTTTTACGCAAAAGACAAATCGCATACTTTCCGAAAATCGGAATATTACAAATACATTCTACAAGTCCTTGGGCAATAGGTTTTAATTAATCTGGAAAGTATCACTGCGCGGTGAATGAATATCATAGTAAGTGGGCACGGCGGCTCATGCAATAGAAAAGTGAAATAATCACACTGGACCGGTTCATACAGCGAGATCACGGATCTCATTACTAGATATGCGTGTGAAATAATCCTGAGACCGGTCAACACTAAGTATGGCATGTCGCGGCGATGAAATCAAGGCCATCTCATCACGATTTCACGAAATCGAAAATAATTCAATTAAATCGGCGAAAGAGAATAATACATGCGATCGGAATCGATTTCCGTTTTGATGTATTGCTCATCGCCGGCGATTTGAAATCGAGAATCGATTTACGAACTCACCACGATTTCACCTCTTTGCTTGAGCATTTGAAGCGAGACGAGGCGATTTCCGATCTCACCACGATTCAGCGATGATGGAAGCGGTTTAGGGTTGGTCGGGAAAATGAATCGCACCTTGAAGTTTCTTTTCAATTTCTTTTATTATTTTTATTTTGAGGCATTGGTAATATTTTATTTTGAGTTGGAGATACATATATGTGTTCTCTACCGGATGTTTTACGGGTATCGAGCGAGTCGAGCCAATATTTTTAGGGATTGAGTTTGACTCGATTATAAAAATGTTTCAAGCTTGAACAAGCCATACAAAGGCAAATATTGAACTCAATTCGTTCAATACATGATATACCCGACTCGACTCATTATGATAAAGATGGTTGTCACCAAAGTTTTATCTTAAAGTTTATCACACAATGTGAAGTTGAGATCATCCATTTCGTGACAATACAGTCGATCTTTCGTGTGAACATATTTCTTTTGTCACTAAATAATACAAGTTTTGTGAGAAACAAAGTTATTGTCATTAGAAGTTACTTTTAATGAGTTAATTTAAAATTATGATTTGATTGATATTAACAATTGTTCGATATTACAATGTATATATAGAAGTGTATAGTGCTTTGCTATAATATGAACAAAGCTATAACTACGGCTAGATACATTCCTATAATTACTCAGCAATAAATACAAATAATGACAATATTTACTATGATATGAATGTCTGACTAATACCACCCCTCAAGGTGGGCGAGGGCGAGACCCAACTTCTTTGCTGACCAGTGAACAAAGGCTAAGCGAGGAGAGACTTGGTGAGACAATCGGCAAGTTGATCTGGCTACGAACATGGGTTACTCGTAAAGAGCCCGTTGCTTTTTGATCGCGTATGAAGTGATAGTCAATGGCAGCGTGTTTCATCCTTGAGTGAAAAGCAGGGTTGTGTGAGCTGCGTAGTGCCCAAATTGTCTGATGAACAACCGGAGCTTGAGATGGAGAACAACCTAGATCACGTAACAAAGAGGTAACCCGCATGAGCTCAGCGGTGGTGGAAGCAACAGAGCGATACTCGGCCTCGAGTGAAGACACGGCAATGGTAGGCGCTTCTTGGAGCTCGAGATCACGAATTTACGCCAAGATAGACCACATAAGCCCGGTGGAAGCATAATCATCGTGAGAGCCACCCCGATCGGCGTCGGAGAAGGCATGAAAAGCAGGGGAGAGTCACGATATAGGCTGCGAGCCTAACTCAGCTGTCGACCAAATAGCGGAGCATCGCTTAGCGCATAATTCCAATGAAGATCGGTAGGAGCATGCATGAGCGGGAGAGTTTATTCTTTGAAAAGGCAAGATCCGGATGGGTAAGCGGAAAGTCACGCAAGCGCCAATGACCATACGATACTCGGAGGCATCATCAAGTGGAGAACCGGTAGGCGATAAGCCCGGATAAATCATTGGCGGCGGAGTAGTGACCGATTTTGCACGATCTATGTGAAAGCGAGCAAGAAGTTCGATGGCATAGCGCTTACGTGATAGAATACACCCGTGATCATTGTGGAGAATCTCGATACCTAAGAAATAAGAGAGTGCACCAAGATCCTTGAGAGCAAAGCGGCGACCCAACAACAAGATGAGCGTCTCAAGAGCACGAGTATCATTCCATGTAATAATAATGTCATCCACATATACCAACGGATAAATGATAGTAGTACCGGTATTGTAGACAAAAAGTGATGAATCGGCGGTAGCATTCTGAAGTTGCTAGAAAGGAGAAACCCCTTGAGCTCCTCGTACCAAGCCACAGGAGCTGTTTCAACCCATAAATAGCCTTCCGCAACTTACACACATGGTCGGGAAGTTCGTCTTTGATAAACCCGGTGGTGAGCCAAGTATACATCCTCAGACAGATGTCCCTGTAAAAATGCGTTGTTGAATTCTAGCTGGCGCAAAGACCACCCCTGGGACAGAGCCAGAGTAAGGACAACACGTACTGTAGTGGGTTTAACCAGCGGGCTAAACGTCTCATAATAGTCAATGCCAGGGCGTTGAGTGAACCCCTTAGCCACAAGCCGAGCCTTGTGGCGATCAATAGTGCCATCGGATGGCGCTTGAGGCGAAAAATCCACTTAGAGGCGATGGCGTTACGATTAGGGCGGGGAGGAACCATGGACCACGTCTCATTGCGAATGAGCAGCATCATATTCCTCTGCATGGCGGTTCTCAATGTGGATTTTTAAGAGCTTGGAGTGATGTTGGTAGGTTCAATGTCAAGGAGTAGGAAGGTGTGTGTGAAGGTTAAGTTTTTGAATGGGTTTATGAATATGGTCACGGCGAGTGCACGCATGGGATGAGTGGATAGAGAGGGGTGGAGGAGGTGGCGGAGGAGGAGATGGTGGTGGTGAGGGGGAGGCGGGGAGGTGGAGTGGGAGGAGGAGGCGGTGAAGTAGGTGGAGTAGATGGCGGAGTGGGGACTGGAGGAGGAACCGGAGGGGATGGGGGTACCCAGTCCGAGATAGAGGCAAGAGGTGGGGATGAAGGTCTTTGAACCGAGGAGAGGTAGAGGTAAAAGGAAAAGCGGACTCGACAAACTTGACATGTCATGAGATATACATACGAGATTCTACAAGATCGTAGCGATATCGCATCTTGATTGAGAACATAGCCAAGAAAAACACACGGGCGGGAGCGAGGTTGAAGTTTGTATTTGGTGTAGGGGCCTTGACCCGGGGATACGAGAGACAACCAAAAATACGGAGTTTAGTGTAATTGGGAGGGTGTGAAAAATAGATTCATAGAAGTGCGCATTTCGAGAGTGGGTGTGGGCGGGCGATTTATTAGATATACGGCGATGGAGAAAGCATAAGGCCAATCTGATGTGGGGGCGGAAGCATGAGTTAATAGGGCTAAGCCGGTTTCAACAATATGCATATTTCGGCATTCAGAAATTCCATTGTGTTCAGGGGTGTAAGGCGGAGTGGTAAAAAAGGAAATACCGTTGGTTGCAAAATATTCACATAGAGATATAAATTCACCACCGTTATCAGAATAAATTATTTTAATGGATTGGTCAAAGTATTTTTCAACAATGGAGCAGCGGGTAAGCGTAGAATGAACATCGATTTGCGTGCGAGTGGGTAAAACCAAATATAACGCGTAAAATGATCAACAAAAATTATAAAATATTTGTAACCATCATTGGAAATAATAGGTGATGTCCACACATCACTAAAAATGATCTCGAGAGGGCGAGATGAATTCAAAGTAAGTCGCCAAATGGCGGTTTATGACTTTTACTCTAGCGAGCGAGCAATGCGTAAAAGTATTATTACTAGGATGTAAATCATAGGTGCGTAAAATGAAGCGATAAAATAGGATGAGCGGATGACCCAACCGATGATGCCAATCTTGAGAGGAGGCTTTATTGGAAGCAAAAGCGACAATGGGAGGATTTGGCCACTCGTACAATCCATTTTTAAGCTGGACCACGGAGGATGGGCTTGGTAAATGCGAATGTCCTTCACAACAAATTGAGATGGTAAGAACTCGTGAGATAAATTATTGGCTTTGCACAATTGTGAGATAGAAAGTACATTCTGCGGGACATGTTGGGGACACGAGAGGACATTGCGTAAAGGAATAGATTTAATGAAATTAATGGGAATTGAAGAATTGCGGTATGAGTAATAGAGACCCTTACCATCACCAACGAGAAGGTCATCGGTGCGGTGTATGGGGCATGTAGAGACAAGTTACGCAAATCCGAAGTCACATGATCGCGGCCCCACTATCCGAGAGCCAATTGGGAGCATGCGAATCAAAGCGAGCCGAGTCGAGGGTCGGGGCTGCGGCATTGCTTTGAGATCGCGGTGATCGTTGACCCGGGAACCAAAAATATGGTGAGTTGACCACCAAAGGTAGGGCAATTTTGGGCAAAACGACCTTGAATATAGCGAGTTGACACTTACCCAAAAGCGGACGTCGGTTTGAATTATTTGTTCCATAATTAAGGGCTGAATTATTTGCCCGAGAAGTGTGGGTATGTCACGCCAATCTTCTTCTTTGTTGACCATAATTAACACCACTCTGGAGCACATTATTGCCGCGAAATTTCCCCCCGTTGTAGCGGTGTTTGGTTGATTTGAAGAGGGCGGATTACGAATTCTTCCATTCTTTGCTTCTTTGGGAGGCTGTCCGGGAAGGATGAGAAAGCGGCTTTGTCGCGCGTGGTATGGCGGACTAAAGCGAGCACCGGCCGGTGGAGAATAGGTGAAAACTTAGGAGCTTCTCATGGAGTTCCTCAAGCGAGATAGCGGTGTCCCGAGCGGCAATTGCGCGAGCAATATCGGAATATTACGGGCCTATATTGCGAGAGCGAGATGGACAAAGTCGTCATGATCCATTTGCGACCCCTAGCAATGCAAGTTCATCACGTTTGTGCTTCATCGTGTAGAAATTCATGAGCGAGAGGTGGAACCACGGTGATGAGCCCTCATGGCGTCCTTGAGGTTGCGGATTCTGGCCCGAGACGGAGTGGCGTACACATCGTTCAGGGTTTTCCATGCTTGGGCAGCCGTCGTTTTGCCGTAAAGCAGGGTGGCTGTTCGAGGGGTAAGAGGCGAAATCGGTAAGTTTACGATTAAGTTATCTGTCGAGTATGCGTGACAAATTACGGATTGGGAGAAGTTTGTCCGTTGGCGGTGATGGTGGCGGTGGTATGGTCTTGGTACCATCCACGTACCCAAAAGGCCATTCAGCGAGAGAGGATTCGATTTGCATGTGCCAAGCGTAGTAGTTCTTTGGCATCAAGCTTAATGGTGGCTTAGGCGGCCCGTATTGAAGGTGATGACGGAGGTGGCGACCATAACTTCGGTGATGAGGTGGGAAGAAGAAGGAGGGGGAAGACCCAGTGGTGGAAGAAATTTTAGGTTTTAAGAAAAAAATTGATCGTAAAGCTCGATACCATAATGAGTTAATTTAAAATTATGATTTGATTGATATTAACAATTGTTCAGTATTACAATGTATATATAGAAGTGTATAGTAACTGCTATAATATGACAAAGCTATAACTACGGCTAGATACATTCCTATAATTACTCTAGCAATAAATACAAATAATGACAATATTTACTATGATATGAATATACAGCTAATAACTTTTGCGAGAAATGTATTGTTTGTCACCAAAAGATTTTTTTGTGTAGTGCTTGGGGTGCTAGAATATAATATTACTCCGGTAAACATTTCGTTTCATCTCAATTCAATTGGATTACCTTGACCTATTGGTCTTACGTGAGATGGCTCTTTCTTTGTGGGCATGACGGATACGTGAAACGTACCCTAAAAAAAGGTTTGACATCATTTTCAATTGCTTAATTTAATGCCGTTATTTCAAAGGGGAATTTAAAATAGGGGGAGTGGTAATAAAGGACAAAAAAAAATTGAAAAATAGGATTAAGGACAGTGGAAAAAAAATTCATGTGTTAAAGGATAATTCTACTGTTTGTTACTCAAAATCTGTTTGTTGGTCAGATTATCTTTCTGATGGAATCCACTATTCCATTTATTTGGTTTGTCCTTTTCACCGATAAAAATTTCACTATCCTTTTTACACATTTACACTCTTATTTTGTCATTTTTAACAATAAAGCCTTTAAAATATATAACTTTGGGTAAAAATAGTTTTTGTTGTATACCCCTAGTTTTGTTTCTTACAATCATAACCCGTCAAAATACTCAGAAGGTCGGGCTAATTTTTCATAGGGACGGGTTATTTTTTCATGAGGTCGAGCTATTTTTGTTGAGGTCGAACTAAAATAACACGTCATGAGCAATTTTTTTCATCCGGCCGGGCTAGAAACTCACTAGTATATCAAAAAAAAAAAATTTTTAATATAACAAAACAGCAAAATCCCATATTTTTTTAAACCGGTGATTAGCATTACTTGTATTCATTCCCAAATTGTTGACGGGCTAAATTACTTGCATTCAATTGGGAATTTGGGATTGTACATTGTGATATCATGGGTCAAAATATTTTAACAGGAAAAAGTGGATGCAAAATTGCAGATTTTGGATGTGCCAAATGGCTAAATAGTACTCCTCCGGTGTCCGGAGTGGGAGTTCTGATCTCCGGAACGCCGTTGTTTATGGCTCTAGAGGTGGCGCGTAGGGAAGAACTGGGGTGCATGCCTGCAGATATATGGGCACTAGGATGTTCACCAGGGCCTAATGCTACAAACGCAGCATCATTGCTTTACAAAATTGCATTCGTAGATTGTTTCCCGGAAATCCCAGAAAATCATTCCGATCAAAGCAAAGGATTTCTTAAGCAAATGTCTAAAAAGAAACTCGAAAGATCGATGGACAGCTAAGAAATTTCTTAGCATCAATTTCTTGATGAACAAATCAATGGACTATTGAAAACAGAAAATCAAGAAATATGCACAACAGCATCTCCTACCTAGGTTTTGCTTGTTGTATTAAAAAATAAAAAATAAAAGATATGGGATTTTTCTGTTTTGTTATATTTAAAAAATATTGATATGAAGGACGGAGTTTTTAGCCCGGCCGGATGAAAAAAATTGCTCAGGTCGTGTTATTTTAGATCAGCCTCAACGAAAATAGCTCAGCCTGATGAAAAAATAACCCGTCCCTTTGAAAAAATAGCCCGGAGTATTTTGACGGGACTATGATTGTAAGAAATATAGATATGGGTATACCACAAAAACTAGTTTTAACCAAAGGTATAGATTTTGTACTTCCCTCTTATTTGAATTCAATTCAAGTAGTTTACTTCAAGGTGGTGTTGTTGCTTTAACAATGTCTTTGTCATGTAGAGTATTCGATCATGCAATCACGCCTCTACATACTACATACAGTCACACTTAATTTCCATTTTGCACTGCAACTTGATATAATTTTTGTACTTAATTTACTTTCGAGTAGTTAATATTGAATGCAAAAGACAACTATGACAATATTTCCATAGCCCCCTTTTGATTAATTTTTTTTTTTTACTGATCTGTCGTGCTCACGTCTTTATTGTTATCACCTTTCAGATTATGAACAGGTGGATGGGAGCTTATAGAAAAGTTCTCAGAGAATGCTAGTTACCTTGTTTCACAGTGGTAGTTATCCATGGAAGATGACATATATCCAATGCTCAGTTATTTTACCTTCCAGGGATGTAGCCACATAGTGATACTTGTACGATGGTTGTGTTTTCGATCAGAGCGGACCTACATACAGCTAAGGAGGGCAACCGACCCTCCTCAATCCGAAAAAAACTTCTAATATATTCAGTATTCATCTTGTTTGCCCTCCTCCCCCTTTAATTTTTTTTTATTTCTTTTTAAAATTTTTACTACCCCCTCTTATTTACTCGAGATCTTGCGTCCGTCACTCGTTTAGTGATTTTGTACACTGGATATAATACCATGCTTCTACTTGCAAATGTCTAACAGTGCAGGGTTGTGGCAAAATTGTCTGACTAGACCTATTTTGGAGATAATTCTAATTCAAGTTCTTTGCCGTCATATTTTGTTTGTATCATTTTACTGTACAAGAAGACGGTGTAAGGATGACCTCTAGTTATCTCTGGTAGGGACGATCCAGGAACAGTCTTGGCCGCCCTGGCTAGGACGCCAGTCCCTTATAAGGGGGGAGAATGTAATGTCACATATTGGAAAAGTAGTAGAATGCTTACCCCTATATAAGTGTGAGACATAAAGGTCTTGTCAACTCGGGTTAGCCCTTTTAGACCAAGCGAGGACGGAAGTCTAAGCAGTTGACCGGATATTTATGACTCATTTAGCGCTACCAGGCCCGGGGGATGGGAGCTTATAGAAAAGTTCTCAGAGAATGCTAGTTACCTTGTTTCACAGCGGTAGTTATCCATGCAGATGCTATATATCCAGGGTTTTACATTCTTCTTCCTTCAAAGTCGTTTCGTCCTCGAGACTTGTCATACCTGTTGGGATAGTGTATCGTGTGTGGAGTGATTTACGGAACAGATCCGTAATTTACGAATTAAAATACGGAATATTAAATTAGATAATAAATAATGCGAATAGAAATAGTCATATTATCTAACAGATCTAACACAATCTATACTGTCATACAGATCTAACTCGAACAATGAACACTTAAAGTTTGATGCAGAAAACAAAAGACTAGAAATCAAACCGAGGCGAGTAGTTACTCTTTCCTTAAGACAAATTGCTACGGTATGGTGCCCACGGTAGTAGCAACTGTCTCACAAGATACAACGGCTTTCGTCTCGGATTTAGAGGCACTTCAAAAATCCGAGCTCCGGCGAACTTACAGAGTGCTCCGACTTCTCTTCGACTCAATAACTAGATCTACATGAATGACTAGATCTATATGACACTACCTTTGTGGTGGAAAAGACAAGAGAAAACTGAATGAATAAACTTTCATACATGGGGTTGTTTATATAGTGGAGAATAGGAGCCAATGCTTAACTCTGATTGGCCGGAACACGTCACAAAACATTTCCCCTTGGAAAAGTTACTAATTTCGAAATTATGCTTAATTTTAATTAAAAATTTCGAAATTAATTAAGCAATTTTCAAAAATCAATTCCACACTGTGATTGGTCGGATGACACATCTCTAAATTCTGATTGGTCGAATGACTCAATGAATTCTGATTGGTCGAATTACACAATCACATTCCAAAATTAATTTTACAGTTAATTTCATAAAGAAATTTTGTCCAAAAAATTAATAGTAACACCCGAACCGAACCGAACCGAGCTCGAGCCGAGCCGGACGGAAAAGCGATCTTGGCTGCGTGTCGAAATATCTAAGTCCTCCCTCCTGCACAAAAGTGCCTTGCCCCTTGGGGCACACCCATAAGAGACACACTAGCTCTTATCACTTGAGCTTCCAACACTCAAATTTCCAATGTAGGAGAATGGGGTGAGGTCCTCCCTTCAACTTCCATCTCCTACATATTTTCTACCAACTTTAGCCATTAATTTCTCATTCACCCGATATCCGAATCGAGTGATTCAAAAGCCCATCATCAACTACTCCGTATGGAGTATTTAATGATATCATTAACTCTCGATGACATACATCGGAGCCCATCCGTAATTAGCGCTAAAGTTGACCATTCAACCCTTCAAACAGGGCTTTTTCTACAACAATCCCCCACATGAATGAAAATTAATGTAAATGCAAATTCAGACTCTGAAGAGAAGTCAAACGGAAAAATATTGCATCAGAGAGGTAGCCACAGCCTTGAACTCGCCTTAGTGAAATACTATCGGATTTACTCGGCTAATCGGTGAACTAGGTCTTGAAGCTGCTCAAATTTTTAGTGTAAACCAAGACAATAGTACTCACACAATATTTCCCCTAGCACCTTTCGGTCCTCATGGTTGTGTCCGTCTCGGCCCTGCACAACACTTGGTTTCAGAAAGTGCTTTAGAGAATTCAAGCCTCAAAATTCTCATAGAGCGCCCCACTTTCGCACTTACATGGGGTGACCTCCTATCAAGGGTATTCGCCCTACCCCACTTGAATATCAAGATATAGGAATCATTAAAAGCTTCAGCAACCTCATACCCTCTGCAGACCGCACTTTATTCTCGAGAATGGGTAAGTGCTCGATTCATTCCTCATAGCTTAGTTATCCCTTTGAACCATTATCTTTGGATCTCCAAAGTCAACATGGTTGGGTTGCTACTACAAGGAAACATGCGTAATAGGCTTCAGTCCCATTCCGGTTGTCAAAACTGACATCTGATCTCTAGCTAAACCTTTTGTAAGCCGATCCGCAAGATTCTCCTTCGATCTTATATAATCGATGTAAATCAATCCATTAGAGATCAATTGTTTAATGGTATTGTGTCTACGGCGTATGTGTCGAGACTTACCATTATACATACTACTTTGTGCCCTTCCTAAGGCCGATCCATTGTTCAAATCGAAGAAACATATAATATTACGAATAAATCACGTATCCAATCACCCTTATTAATACAATCAAATTCTGCTATTATGTCTACACAAAGCATTGCCCCAAAACTGAACACAGCAAACGATTTCTTTTTTTTCCCCTTATGCAATAGATAATACTCAAATCTGTACTATCAAAACAAAAGTCCAAACTACTGTGCTATCCAACCGAACCCACACAGCAGTAAAAAAAGTAGCTATGGGTATAATACAACAACATGCTTCTTTCAATCTCATAGAGATGAAGTAATCGAATTGGTAGTTACACGAAAAACAATCTGCCACAGTAACACACGATACTCTGAAAGGAATTTGTCTTAAGCTTGTTGGGATAGTGTATTGTGTGTGGAGTGATTTACGGAACAGATCCGTAATTTACGAATTAAATTACGGAATATTAAATTAGATAATAAATAATGCGAATATAAATAGTCATATTATCTAACAGATCTAACACAATCTTTACTATCATACAGATCAAACTCGAACAATGAACACTTAAAGTTTGATGCAGAAAACAAAGGACTAGAAATCAAACCGAGGCGAGTAGTTCTTTCTTTCCTTAAGACAAAATTTCTCAGGTATGGTGCCCACGGTAAGTAGCAACTGTCTCCCAAGATACAACGGCTTTCGTCTCGGATTTAGAGGCACTTCAAAAATCCGAACTCCGGCGAACTTACAGAGTGCTCCGACTTCTTTTCGACTCAATAACTAGATCTACATGAATGACTAGATCTATATGACACTACCTTTGTGGTGGAAAAGAGAAGAGAAAACTGAATGAATAAACTTTCATCCATGGGGTTGTTTATATAGTGGAGAAGATGAGCCAATGCTTAACTCTGATTGGCCGGAACACGTCACAAAACTTTTCCCCTTGGAAAAGTTACTAATTTCGAAATTATGCTTAATTTTAATTAAAAATTTCGAAATTAATTAAGCAATTTTCAAAATCAATTCCACACTGTGATTGGTCGGATAACGCATCTCTGAATTCTGATTGGTCGAATGACTCAATGAATTCTGATTGGTCGAATTACACAATCGCATTCCAAAATTAATTTTACAGTTAATTTCATAAAGAAATTTTGTCCAAAAATTAATAGTAATACCCGAGCCGGATCGACCAGCGAGCGCGCAGCGTGTGGAAATATCTAAGTCCTCCTCCTCGCACAAAGTGTCTTGCCCTTGGGGCACCATAAGAGACACACTAGCTCTTATCACTTGAGCTCCCAACACTCAAAATTCCAATGTGGGAGAATGGGGTGATGTCCTCCTTCAACTTCAATCTCCTATATATTTTCTACCAACTTTAATGTAATTAATTTCTCATTCACCCGATATCCGAATCGAAGTGATTCAAAAGCCCATCATCAACTACTCCGTATGGAGTATTTAATGATATCATTAACTCTCGATGACATACATCGGAGCCCATCCGTAATTAGCGCTAAATATTTTTTTAACTGATCTGTCGTGCTCACGTCTTAATTTATTGTTATCACCTTTCAGATTATGAACAGGTGGATGGGAGCTTATAGAAAAGTTCTCAGAGAATGCTAGTTACCTTGTTTCACAGCGGTAGTTATCCATGCAGATGATATATATCTAGTGCTCAGTTATTTTACTTTCCAGGGTAGTAGCCATATATATATATAGTGATACTTGTACGATGGATGTGTTTTAGTCACAATTAAAGAAAATAATTGACATCGCTACATTAATTCAACGTACATAGACGCTTAACCTTTTTTTTCCCAACATTAATCCAACAAAATAGATAAGAAATCTCCAGATTTGTCAAAAGTCTTTTAACCCTTATGTGAAGGTACAGGGTTTTACATTCTTCTTCCTTCAAAGACGTTTCGTCCTCGAGACTTGTCATACCTACATATCTTCAATCTTATATGTTTGACAAGCATCATAGACTCACTAATGTTTGATACATGTCTTCCCGGTGTCATAGAATTAGAGATTTAAATTCTAAGGCACTTCAACACCATTGTTAAAGGAAATAAAGTTGCGCCTTTACTACCACCAATTGGTTTTAGTACAACGGTAAGCGTTTGATCCTAATATGGTATCAGAGCGGGAGGTCATGGGATCAAATCCTGGCTCCCTCAGTTTATTGTGCAAGTGTTGGGCCTCTTTGTCTTGTTGGCCTAGTTTGATCTTGCCTTTGTGTGCCATCTATTGTGCAAGTGTTGAGCCTCTTTGTCTTGTTGGCCTAGTTTGATCTTGCCTTTATGTGCCTAGATGGCAGGCCCACACTTGAGGGGGCGTGTTAAAGGAAATAAAGTTGCTTGCGCTTTACTACTACCACCAATGGTTTAGTGACAATGATAAGCATTGATCCTAATAACCATGAATGACTTCCCGGTGTCCATCACTAATATCCTTAGTGATCCAACTTAAGCTTTGCTCAAGCTTACTTCATACATGTCACGACCATTATGTTAACATAAATAAAGTGGATGAAAGAATTTTGGATACAAGCAGGATGTGGATATGCATCATGTATTTACGTGATCTACATACAATTAAGAGAGAAGAATTGACCTTTCTCAATCCGAAAAAACTTGTAATATATTTAGCATTCATTTTGTTTGCCCTCCTCCCCTTAATTTTTTTATTTGTCTTTTTAAATTTTTACCCCCTTCCTTTAGAGAGATAGATCGTAAAATCACTTTGGTTTAGTGATTTTGTACACTACACATAATACGATGCTTCTACTTGCAAACGTCTAACAGTGCAGGGTTGTGGCAAAATTGTCTGACCTACTTTGGAGATAATTCTAATTCAAGTTCTTTGCCGTCACATTTTGTTTGTATCATTTTACTGTTATTTAAGACTGACGTTTTTTTCTTTTCATGAGTTGGACAGGTGTCGAGCGATCCGTCATTGAGATATCTCCGTGAGATAATTTAAGAGATGTGATAGCAACTTGACAGTCTTTCTCAGATATGGTCGACTCTGGCTTCGCAGGATTCGTTGGAGCTTTCTTAAAGTTGATGTATTCTTATCAATAGTTTAGAAAGTTAGGTCTGCTTCCCTTTAAAATTTGTTTGATGTATTGGAGTTCACTCCAAGTAACACCATTTTTTTTTATAATATTTTATCAAAATGGTGTTGAAATAACACCAAACATTTCCAACCGTCTTACATTAATATTTACACCAAAAAGAATATTCTAGAAATATTCTATATTATGCTAAGGAAAAAACAAAACATTTCTTTCATCAACTACAAATCAATGTTTAAAAATACACTCATTGAAGGTTGAATAATACAAATGAATTGATCATAATCAAGCTCATTTTACAACATACAATATAATATTTAATTATTTTGTAACATAATAACTTGATGATTAAATCAAACCACAACAAAGACAGGGAAAAGGGAAATGAATTGAACTTAAATAAAAATAAGAAAAATAAGTATATACAAAAAAAGGAAAAAAAAAAAAACATTGAGGTTTAAAAAAAATTGAAACGGCAGTTGTCGGGTCGACCCGGCATCAAATTTGTGGATAAGGATGGTGCAACACCAAAAAGGGAGAGAAATGGTGTACCATTGGAGCACTTTACACTTTACAACACAGAAAAGGAGAGATTTTGCGGTCATTGCTCTCTCTCTCTCTCTCTCTCTCTCTCTCTCTCTAATTTTATGTGGAAAACCCATCGTTTTTTCATACATCCGCCACCATCTCTTAGATGGGGGCCGGCGGCTTCAGGCTGCCGGCGTCCTCTTTCCTTCTATTTTTCTGGTTTTCTTTTCTTTTAGCTTCTAGATCTACTTTGGGTCTTCTAGTTTGTGGAGCTTCCTTCTCCAAAATTTTGTTCCTTAAATCTGCTTGTGCCTTGGCATTGGCAGGTTCAATCGGTGATGGTCTCCGCCTTTCTCGTGATCTATTTAGTTTCTTTCTGTTTAAGTATTTTGGTTTGGGGGCAGGGGCGGACGCAGGATCCCGGGTGAAGGGGGGTGATACTATGGGCGAGTGTAAATTTTTAAGGGGGCAAAAAAAAATACACAACATACATAATAGTGTTTTTCCGGATCCGAGAGGGGAGCGATTGCCCCCTATACTCAATGTACATCCGCCCCTGTTTGGGGTCATTTTGGTGGTCGGCCATGGAGGTTGATCTGTTCTCTTTTTTTTCTTTTGTTTATTGGGCGGTCGCCGCCGTTTTTTGTTCTCTCCTCCTTCTGGCTGCAGCTTAGGGTGTTCTGCAATGGTGGTAGGAATAGGATGGGTTTTGCCTCGCTGGTTGAAGCCTTTAGTGCTTGCGGAATCTTCTTTGGCTTGCATGTTAAGATCAAGTGCTTACCGTTGTACTAAAACCAATTGGTGTTAATAAAGACGCTACTATATTTCTTTAGGCATTCAAGAGTGTGGGAATCTCTTCCAACACCTCATCAAGTGTGGGCAATCCGTTTCAACACTCGCACAATTTTTATTCAAGAGCATGGACAATCTCTCCCAACACCTAAACAATTTCTATTCAAGAGTATATCGACTTTATTAACACCAATTGATTTTAGTAGAATGGTAATTGCTTGATTCTTGACAACTTGTGTTCCGTTCAGCTTGTATGAGCAGTTTAGATCATCTCGGCCATTCATCTCAGTTGGATAGATACATTCTCTGAGTGTTCGGTTCATTTGATTTCGGTTCGGCTGTATTAAGTAACTTAGTTCTAGTGTTCGATTCTGTTCAATAAAGTTGCTCAGGTAATTCAAATACTTATATTAAACATGCAATTCATCATAGAGACTTTGTGCCATAATCCAATAACCATTCGGATTCAAATAGGCCATCAAGTGAGATAAAGATGAATCAGTTGATTTAGGAAATCATATAAGTATAGATCATACAAGCTGAGATCGAGCATATCAAATTCATGTCTGGTCGGATATATCAAGTCTTTTGATAATTTGTTGTCTTTGAGACACTCAAACCAACAAATGCACATATGATCGTGACTTGATCATGTGTCGACAGGTCCATTGTCAGTAATAACAGGTGGGTATTGGGCCGAACATACGTGCCCACCTACACTATAAAAAATAGGGGGAAAGGCCATGAGGATAAAAAAAAACATAAATGGAGTGAGCATGACATTTTTTTTTCCAGATGTTATAAAAGACAAATACAAAATATTTGGACAAAAATACCCCTTGTTACTTTTTACCCTTCTACAAATAGTAACAGTCAAGAAACAAGTAGTAACAGCCGTAAAATGTCGTAACATCCAATGAAAAGGTAGTAACGGTCTAAAAACAAGTAGTAACAGCCCTTATTTGTTAAAAAATAAGTAGTAACAGCCCGTAAAATGTCGTAACATACAATGAAAAAGTAGTAACAGTCTAAAACAAGTAGTAACAGTCTTAAAACAAGTAATAAAAGCCCGTAAGAAATAGTAACGGTCAATAAACAAGTCGTAGCAGTCCCGTAAAATGTTTTAACATCCTAAAAACAAGAAGTAACAGACTAAAAACAAATAGTAACAACCCCATAAAATATAGTAACGGCCCTAAACTTTTTCAAAATAAAAAAAAAATAAAAAAAAAAATAAAAAAATGACTTGCTTCATTAAATTGGCTGCTTGCCGGAAAAAAAACAGCCTGCTTGCAGAAAAAATACAGCCTGTTTGGAAATTGGACTTGGCCGGAAAAAAAACAGCCTGATTGAACAAAGGAAATATGGCTTTCAAAGCAAACCACGGAGGCCAAAATCCAGCGACAACGCACCGGAGTTGGAAATACGTCACGACAAACAACAAACCTCCTCATTCTCCTCTTCTTACCTTCTTCTTTTCCATATTCACAAAGATCAACAAAAAAATTTACAAAGAAAGCTCGGCCGGCGAAAATCAGCAAATTACAAGCCTCCTCCCAAATCCTTCTCCTCCCCAAATCGCCGCCACACCCTCCTTCTCCTCCCCAAATCGTTCAAACTGTGCGTATTTGGCAGCGATCGCGCGCCACGCCATAACACCATCACTCACCGGCGATGAAATCAACGCTTCCTCCTCACCGGCGGACAACCCCAAAATTTTCAGCGTGGGTCAAAAAAAAAGCGTCCATCATTCGTAACGTAAATCGAATGGACGAGGATGTATTAATTAATTTAATTAGGTTAAATTAGAAAAGGGTATTTTGGTATGTTTAACTAAGTATTGTCCTTTCTAATCATTCATATCCTTGTAGCCTGATAAATGTATTATTTTGTCCTTTTGGACAAAAACCTATAAAAAATAAACCTTTTCGTGACAAAAAATCGTCGCGAAGTGCTGATTTCCGTCAGTATAACTTTTTGTGAAGAAATTTTTTTGTCGCGGCGTTTGTTACCTATGCAGGGTCAGTAAAGGTGTCTATTGTGACAATCAGAGTATTAGTCACTAAAGAACTTCAGTCGCGATGAATCTCATGCATATTTTTTCACCAAAGCTTTTCATGACAAACCTCTCGCTTTCTCACCAGAAGGTTTTTCATGCGACAAAATTTTTGTCACAAAATAAGGAAACACATTTTTACATTAATGCTTAATATTGACACAGGCTTTGTCATTAGATGTCAAATAATAATAATAATAATAATAATAATAATAATAATAATAATAATAATAATAATAATAAATAAATAAATAAATAAATATTAGAATAAAAAAGAATTATAATATTAAACAGACACATTATAAGTCATAATCAATAATAATATCCTACAACCATAATAATTAATGATAAATATAATAATAAACAGACACGTTACAAGTTATAATAAATAATAATAATAATAATAAATATACAAAAACTTAACATCAACTCTAAAAATTTCAAAAAATACTAAAAAATTTAAATAAATGATTATAAATCGTATATTTTATCAAACGCATGAAATATATGAAGGCTGAAAGGTTTATTGATATACATCTTTTCAATAGTCTTGTGCAAATTCCATAGCAAAATCTCTAAAATCTCTTCACCCTACATAACATACATTAATTGCATGAACATTCTATACTAAAAATCAACCTCCATTTCCAACCGTCTTACATTATAATTTACACCAAAAAGAATATTCTAGAAATATTCTGCATTATGCTAAGGAAAAAACAAAACATTTCTTTCATCAACTACAAATCAATGTTTAAAAATACACTCATTGAAGGTTAAATAATACAAATGAATTGATCATATCAACATATACAAAATTAGGTAATGTAATTTAATCAATCTCATTTTCAACATACAATATAATATTTAATTATTTTCAAACATAAATACTTGATGATTAAATCAAACCACAACAAACACAGGGAAAAGGTAAATGAATTGAACTTAAATAAAAATAACAAAAAGAAGTATATACAAAAAAAGGAAAAAAAAAAAACATTGAGGTTTAAAAAAAAATTGAAACGGCGGTTGTCAGGTCGACCCGACATCAAGGATGGTGCAACACCAAAAAGGGGAGAGAAATGGTGTACCATTGGAGCAGTTTAATTACACTTTACAACACCAAAAAGTGAGATTTTGCGATCGTTGCTCTCTCTCTCTCTCTTTTCTATTTCTCTATCGAATTTTCTGTGGAAAACCCTTCATTTTTTCATACGCCTGCCACCATCTCTTAGCCGGGGGCCGGCGGCTTCAGGCTGCCGGCGACCCCTTTCCATCTATTTTTTTGGTTTTCTTTTCTTTTAGCTTCTAGATCTACTTTGGGCCTTCTAGTTTGTGGAGCTTCCTTCTCCGAAATTTTGTTCCTTAAATCTGCTTGTGCCTTGGCATCGGCAGGTTCAATCGGCGATGGTCTCTGCCTTTCTCGTGATCTATTTAGTTTCTTTTGTTTATGTCTTTTGGTTTGGGGTCATTTTGGTGGTCGGCCATGGAGGTTGGTCTGTTCTCTTGTTTTCTTTTGTTTATTTGGCGGTCGCCGTCGTTTTTTGTTCTCTCCTCCTTCTGGCTGCTGCTTAGGGTGTTCTGCGGTGCTAGTAGGATGGGTTTTGGCTCGCTGGTTGAAGCCTTTAGTGCTTGCTGAATCTTCTTTGGCATGCATGTTGGTTTTTCATTCACTCTAGGGGCTGTTTTTCAGGATTTCGTTGGTGGTAGTAGCGCCGGCGATGATGGCGGGATCTGTTCGTGGAATTCTCAGGGTGAGCTCTATGATGGCCTTTTGTGTTCAAAGACCTTCATTTCAGTTTCTAGTGTCTGTATTTTGTATATTGTAATTGGACTAAATCGGTACTCGTCGGCCACTGTAGTTGCCGCCGGTGCTGGTATATGGTCGGTCACTGTAGTTGTTGCCAATGCGGTAATGGACGTCCGTGACGTGGTGGACGCTATCCATTTTACTATCTTACCAAATCAAGATCTCAATAGAGAGACAGTATTTGGTGAAATTGGGCTTATCCCAATGATGTTTTCCTTTCGTTTGATTTGTATGTTGGTGTCCGGCGTTTGTCCGGTGGTGTTCCGGCGTTTGTCCGGTTTTAGTCCTTGTAATCGTTGTTTTTAATATAAATCTTTCGTTTCAGCGAAAAAAAATTGGAGCACACCATTGCACTAAAATGGTGGGATGGTGCCATGACTTGTCACCGTTGGAGATGCCCTAAAGCATTAAATCAGACTACCATTCAATCATTCTGGCGTGTTTGGATGCGGGAGAAAGAAATTACCTTTCATTCCATTGGAATGAATTTCGGTAATTTTCATTCAACCAGATATTGGATGGAATGGATGGAATGATTAGATGGAATGAAATTTAAAACATAACTTAGTAATAAAAAAGCAACCACCGTCCACCCCACCACCCACTACCCACCTCCCGCACCACCACCCTATCCCACCGAAATTAACCATCGTCACCTTCCACGGCTCCACCACCGCACATCACCACAATTGTCACAACTAACTCCCACCCCCCATCACAACTAAACCCGCTACCATCCGCCCACCATTACCACCACCAACCGTTACCAACCATTTCACCCCTACCACTAAAATAAAGATTTTTTTGTCACAAATTGTAGATTTGTCACAAGTGGGTAACTTCTTGTGACAACACCTTCGTTTGTCACAAAAAAATTGAGTTCATTAGTGACAAAAAATGATATCATCACAAGAGGTGTGATTCTTTGTTACAAAAAGTATGATTTCAAATTGCATACCGGGAGATAAAATTTTGGACGAGGATTTAGTGACAAACCATCTCTGTGACAAAATTCATAATAATTAATGTGACAAAAATATTTTGTAACTGCAAAATAAAATACACCATTAAAAAAATCAATATAATATAGTATGTCACCTGTACAGTTGAATGAATTCTAAATAAATAATCAAGTTTACGAGACGATTCAATTTTATCGAACACTTAAAATTGAAACGGCAGTTGTCGGGTCGACCGGCATCAAAGTTTTGGATAAGGATGATGCAACACCAAAAATGAAAGAGAAATGGTGTACCATTAGAGCACTTTACACTTTACAACACCAAAAAGGGAGATTTTGCGGTCGTTGCTCTCTCTCTCTCTCTGATTTTCTCTATCTAATTTTATGTGGAAAGCCCCTCGTTTTTTCATTCGTCCGCCACCATCTCTTAAGCCGGGGGCCAGCGGCTTCAGGCTTCCGGCGACCTCTTTCCTTCTATTTTTCTGGTTTTCTTTTCTTTTAGCTTCTAGATCTACTTTGGGCCTTCCAGTTTGTGGAGCTTCCTTCTCCGAAATTTTGTTCATTAAATCTGCTTGTGCCTTGGTATCATGGCCGGTTCTCTTTTTTTTTGGGCTTAAGACCAAGTCCCCGAATTGGGCATTTTAGTTGAAGATTTTTTTTTTTAAACATACTTATTTTTAGATATTTTTTTTATAAATAAATATTTTGGTTATCGTTTGCATACGAGTTTCCGTACGAATTAATGTTATCGCAACGAAACGGGCATCGTCAAGTTCAATCGGTGATTATCTCCGACTTTCTCGTGATCTATTTAGTTTCTTTCTGTTTATGTCTTTTGGTTTGGGGTCATTTTGGTGGTCGGCCATGGAGGTTGGTCTGTTCTCTAGTTTTCTTTTGTTTATTGGGCGGTCGCCGCCATTTTTTGTTCTCTCCTCTTTCTGGCTGCTGCTTAGGCTATTCTGCGGTGTGGTAGGATGGGTTTTGGCTCGCTGGTTGAAGCCTTTAGTGCTTGCGGAATCTTCTTTTGCTTGCATGTTGGTTTTTCAATCACTTTAGAGACTATTTTTCAGGATTTCGTTGGTGGTAGTAGCGCCGGTGATAGTGGCGGGATCTGTATGTGGAATTCTCAAAGTGACCTCTATGACGGCCTTTTCTGTTCAAAGAACTTTGAAGAGAGTTTGAGAAAAGCAATAATACTTGAGTAAACTCAACTTATTTATTCATGATAAAAGAATGAGTATAAATAGATACAAGCATGAATGAGAAAGGTCCTAGTAAAGTAAAAAGTGCTAGGAGTAGAGTATTAAGTGCTAGAGTCGGCTAGTATTAATTGCTAGAGTCGGCTATTACATAATAGGACAAAATAGAGTTACTTTATGATATATTAATTATTTATACAATACAATTAATATGTCATGTTACACAAGTAACGTATAAACAATTAATATAATATTTCCACACCCCCTCAAACTGGGTTGTATATGTGAATACAGCCAAGTTTGCTACTTAGTCCGCTGAACATAAGCGGTGGAATGGCCTTGGTGAGAATCTCAGCATTCTGGTCTGTTGAGGGAACATATTGAAGTTGAATGATCTGGGCATCAATCTTATCTTTAAGGAAATGTCTGTCAATGTCCGCATGTTTTGTCTTATCATGATGAACAGGATCCTCTGCCATGCATAATGCTGAATTATTATCACAGCAGAGGATGATAGGTTGCTGAAGGTCAGTAAGGACTCTTTTCAGCCACAGTGCTTCACAAATGCCCAAAATAAGCGCCTTGAGTTCAGCTTCAGCACTACTTCTAGAGACAGTAGGTTGTTTCTTGCTTCTCCAAGTGACAAGATTACCCCATACATATGAACAATAGCCTGTGGTGGATCTTCTGTCTATATGACAACCAGCCCAGTCAGCATCAGTATAGACCTTCACTGATCTTTCAGTAGACTTAGTGAAGTGTAAGCCTTGGCTAGGAGTTGACTTTAAGTATCTTAGTATTCTGTAGACAGCATCCCAATGGTGCTCAGTAGGGCAATGCATGAACTGACTGACAAGGCTAACTCCATATGCAATATCAGGTCTTGTATGGGAGAGGTAAATGAGTTTTCCTACAAGTCTCTGATATTGTTCTTTTCTTACAGCAATATTACCGTGCACTAGTGGATTACTGGGGTCTACTATAGAGATAGCTGGTTTGCACCCTAGCATGCTAGTTTCCTTCAGTAGGTCCAGCACATACTTCCTCTGTGAGACTGATATACCCTGGCTGTTTCTTGCTACTTCCATGCCAAGGAAGTACTTGAGTTAGCCCAAATCTTTAACTTGAAACACTTTTTCCAGTAGGGTCTTCAATGTGTGGATCTCAGCAAGGTTATCACCAGTAAGGATGATATCATCCACATAGACAATAAGGATGGATCTTCTCTGGTTGGTTGTTTTGATAAACATGGTGTGATCTGAGTTGCACTGATGATATCCAGTAGCTTTAACCACAGTAGTAAGTTTTCCAAACAATGCTCTTGGGGACTGCTTCAGGCCATATAGAGATTTTCTCAGTTTACAAACTTTCCCTTTAGTGTGGGTGTTGGTAAAACCAGGTGGCACAGTCATATAGACTTTCTCAGCAAGGTCACCATTTAGGTAGGCATTCTTGATGTCCAATTGGTGGAGTGGCCAGTCAAGTTGGACAGCAAGGGAGATCAGCACCCTGACTGTGTTGAGCTTTGCCACAGGTGCAAATGTCTCTTTGTAGTCAAGTCCATAGGTTTGAGTGAAGCCCACAGCAACTTGGCCTAGCTTTGTACTTGTCAATAGTACCATCAGCATTGTACTTGATGGTGAATAGCCATTTATAGATGACTGTCTTCTTTCCTTGTGGGAGAGTGGTGAGGTCCCAAGTATGGTTGTCAATAAGTGCAGTCATTTCAGTTTTGACAGCAGCCTTCCACCTGTCATGTTTGAGAGCTTCCTGTATATTCTTAAGAATGGAATGAGTATCCAAATCATGTGTAAACATAGCAAAAGCAGGTGACAAGTGATCATATGACACATAATTATGAATAGAGTGGTCAGTACATTATCTCTTTCCCTTACGGATAGCAATGAGTCTGTTATCAATATCAGTAGGTTCAGGAGTATCAGTTGGTTGCTGAGGTATATCAGCAGGTTCAGGAGGTTGTGGAGTATCAGCAGGTTGCTGAGGTTCAGTAGGTGTAAGGAGTTCAGAGTCAGAAGGCTGATGAGTCTCATGAGGTTACTAAATATTAGGAGTTGGTATAGGGATTGGCAAAGCCTCAAGTTCCTCAACTGAGGGTGTAGTTGGAGTTAGAGGACTATGAGAAGAGGGAAGTGTTTCTGTTTCAATCAGGTTTTTATTTGTGACAATGTCAGTAGGGTTACTATAGTAAGGAGTTTTTTCAAAGAATTTTACATCCATAAAGTGGTAGAATCTTTTATCAGTGGGAGAATAACACTTGTAGCCCTTCCTGTCTTTTGGCATAACCAAGGAAAATGCACTTATGAGATTTGGGGTCAAGTTTGCTTCTATGTTGTGCATGAATATAGACAAACACAGTACATCCAAAGATTTTTGGAGGCAAGTCAGCAATGAGATGAGGACAGGGATGAGTTGTCAGTAGGGTTTGGATGGGAGTCTAGAACCCTAACACTCTGCTGGGTAACCTGTTGATCAGATATGTGGCTGTTAATATAGCTTCACCCCACATGTATTTAGGCATATGTGTGGTGAACATGACTGATCGAGCCATCTCCAGTAAGTGCCTGTTCTTCCTCTCAGCAACCCCATTCTGATGAGGTGTCTCTACACAGCTACTGATGTGAACAATTCCCTTATCATTCAGGAAGGTGCTGATGTTGGACTCATAGTATTCTAAGGCATTATCTGTTTTTAAGATTTTAATCTTAGTGTCAAATTGAGTGGATACCATGTTATAGAACTCTTGGAAGATGGTTCCAACTTCAGATTTATCTTTCATCGAAGCTTGACCACGTGATCTGGTGTGATCATCTATGAAGGTGACAAACCACCTCTTTCCTGTTATACTTTTAACTCTTGAAGGTTCCCATACATCACTATGAATTAAAGTGAATGGTGTGGAGGGTAGGTAAGATATTTTAGTATACACAGATTTAGTAAGTTTGGCAAACTGACAAATATCACATTGAAGGTCACTAAGATTACATCCTTTAAACAATTCAAGAAATAAAGATTTTAAATAACCAAAACTTGGATGACCTAGTCTATAATGCCATAACATGATATTGTCTAAGGTTTGGTTACAGGCTGCTGAGGCAGTTTCAGTCTTCATTTTTCTGTCTTCAGCAGGGTTGACCATAATCAGTCTTGAGCAGGCTTTAGCTCTCCCAATCACTTCCTGTGAAGAAAGATCCTGGAAAATATACTGATTGTTATTAAACATGACTGTCCAATTTAAGTCTTTAGTGAGTCTACTGACAGATATAAGGTTACAGTCTAATTTTGGAACAAATAGGACATCCTGTAGGTAGATCTTATCAGTAAGTTTAACATTTCCAAAACCTTGTGCACAGGAAGTAGATCCATCAGCAATCTTAATATTGTGGATCTGATGACAGGGCTTAAAGTGAGATATGAGCCTCTTATTACCAGTCATATGGGATGATGCCCCAGAATCAACAATCCAAGTATCACTACTGAGAGGTGAGTGGAATATACCTATTTTAACATGTGTATCTATGTCAGTGATAGAAATAACTTCCTTTTGTTGAGCAATGAAGGCTTTGAAGGCAGCAAACTGAGCATCCAAAGTAGTGTCGTTGTTCCCTTCTTCACTGACATGCCTGCCCTGACTCTCCCTGGTTGGTTTGGAAGGTTTAGAAGAATTAGGCTTACCATGTAGTTTGCAGCAAGTGTCCTTGGTGTGATTTATGCATTTGTAGTGGTCACATAACAACTTTCCTCTCTTCTCAGTAGGTTTCCTGTAAGTCTCAGTGACCTCAGTAGGCTTCCTAACCACCATCATTGCTGAGCTATCAGTAGAGTGATCAGCAGGGTTGCTTTGCAGCATTACTTTTCTCCTGCTTTCCTCATGTTTGACTTCAGCAAACACAGAATTTGAGGTTAGGGAGAGGTTTAGTAGCAAGAACTCTACCTCTAACATCATCAAGGGATGAGTTCAGTCCTGTAAGGAACTTAAATACCCTCTTCTTCTCAATGATATCCTTGTATAAGGTAGCATCCTTTACATCCTTCCATGGGTGAGTTCCTAACATATCTAGGTGTTGCCATGCCTTAGATAGTTGGTTGAAATCTTGAGTTACTGAGCATGATCTCCTTGTCTGCAATTTCGGATTTGGGCTTCAAGTTCATAGACCTCAGATGTATTGTCCTTTTTTGAGTAAAGGTCTCTGGCATTATCCCAGATATCTTTAGCAGTGTCATACATCATGAAGTTCTCATCGATCTCTTTTGTCATTGACCTCGTGAGGATGGTCATGACTTGGTTATTTTTCAGTATCCCATGCTTCAAACTTGGGGTCGATTCGGCCAGTGAGGCGGTGTTTGGAGCGGACAAGTATCCCATCTTGCTCGGCTCGAGATATACATTTTCATATATCTTGACCACAGTATATAGTTGTTGCCATCAAGTCTGTGATTTGTAAAATAATAGTTTTCAGTGACCCCAGCCTGCTGAGGCTGCTGGGACTCTACTGAGGATGAAGAGGTGTCGGATAATGAAGACATTTTTGAAAATATAGGAGATTTTGCAGCGGATTAAAGAAGATTATGTGTCTGATACCATGAAGAGAGTTTGAGAAAGCAATAATACTTGAGTAAACTCAACTTATTTATTCATGATAAAAGAATGAGTATAAATAGATACAAGCATGAATGAGAAAGGTCTTAGTAAAGTAAAAAGTGCTAGGAGTAGAGTATTAAGTGCTAGAGTCAGCTAGTATTAATTGCTAGAGTCGGCTATTACATAATAGGACAAAATAGAGTTACTTTATGATATATTAATTGTTTATACAATACAATTAATATGTCATGTTACACAAGTAACGTATAAACAATTAATATAATATTTCCACAACCTTAATTTCAGTTTCAAGTGTCTGTATTTTGTATATTATAATTGGACTAGATCGGTACTCGTCGGTCACTGTAGTTGCCGCCGGTGCTGGTAGATGCTTGGTCACTGTAGTTGCTACCGATGAGGTAATGGACGTCCATGACGTGATGGACGCTATCCATTTTACTATCTTACCATATCAAGATCTCAATAGCGAGACAATATTTGGTGAAATTGGGCTTAACCCAAAGATGTTTTTCTTTCGTTTGATTTGTCTGTTGGTGCCCGGCGTTTGTCCGGTGGTGTTCCGGCGTTTGCCCAGTTTTAGTCCTTGTAATCGATATAATCGTTTGTCACAATAGACCACTCTTTTGAGACAAATATTGCACTTGTCGCGATAGAACCATTTTCCGTCGCCACATATGCGACAATTAGGGCTGAGCATAAAACCTTGAACCCAATCCAACCCAAAACCAAACCAAACCAACCCGACAAACCCAAACCAATTGAAACCCAAAAATGTTGGGTTGTTTTTTGACCCGAACCGAAAACGTTTTGGGATGGTTTTGTTTTTTAAATTTTTTCGGGTTGACCCAACCCAACTCGATAATGTATATATTAACACCACACATAATAACTTTTTCTTTCATAAATGTGTTTTCTTTAATGATTATTTGTTGAAATGTTATTTCCATGACGATTATTGGTATGAATATATGGTGTGGAACATGAATTTAGATATAATATGTGTGTAAATTTTATAGCATGAATGTGTGAATATAGTTGCATGTTTTGTGGATGAAAACCTGTAACCCAACCCAGACCAACCCGAACATGGCCCTGTTTGGTTTCGGGTTGGATTGGGGTTGGATTGAGTCATGAGAGAGAAAATAAAATAAAATAATGTAAAGTAATGATGATAAGGTTGAAATGTTGTATTAAAATTTGTGTTGATGAAGAAATGATTGGTGAGAGAAATTTTAATGAAATATTATATTGATAAAGTAATGGTTGAATAGTGTAGGTGGTGAATAAAATGAATTGATTAATATTATTTTATTTATTGATGGTGAAATGATTGGTGAGAGAAATATTAATAAAATAATAAAATAAATAAAATAATAGTTAATAAGATAGTGTGTGAATAAAATATTAAGTTGGATCCAAATGGATCCAGTCCAGTCTGAAACCAAACGGGGGTTGGGTTTTATAGTCATTTGGCTTGGTTTGAGTTAGTTTTCTTTAGAACCAACCCAACTTATACTATGTAAAAACCTAACCCAATTCAACCCAACCCGACCCAAGCTCAGCCCTAGCGACAATCATCACAAAAAATATTTTGTTGCGAAAGGCCTCTAGTTTTAATAATTCGCTCTTATAGTAACAATTTTTTTGTCATGAAAAGATCTATTTTTTTTGTAGATCTTCCCAATTTTCACACATAATTTACCCCACCACTACCCTCTCCCACTATCTTCCACCACAAAAAACTCCATCACCACCGATATCGACTCGTCAGCCATCACCAACCTTAAAATCACCCATCATCGCACACCACACCACCCTTGTCACTACAACCACCACCAGTACCGCCATCACACACCTCACAACATCCACCATCACGCACCACCGCATGCCTCACTATCACTGCCACCACCATCTCTGCACACCCCACCGCTACCATCCACACTTATCAACCCGCACCACCATCGTCCTGTAAGGAAATCTACGCAGGAACGCAGCGGAATTCAAAATTTTATTTCCTTTAACCAGGATCGACTTCATTTAAGAAACAAACATAATAAGCTAGTAGACGATGGTTACCTTGCTTGATCTAAAAGATCGACGATTTGATCGTTTAAGGAGAGTAGTGGTGCATGCCGCATGGAGCCGCCCAAGTGTTCGGCCTATAACGTTGATCCACATGAACAGCCCTCCGGAATCACATCATGGATTGCTACCAAAAAAACTCGGTTGCTAGAGTGACATTTTCTCTCTCTAAGAAGCTCTCTTATTTTTCACAAGAACTATTAGTCTCTTGGAATTGTGATGATCAAAAGAGCTAGCTTACCCCATTCCTATATAGGTCTTGGTGCGCCACTTTTAGATCCCAATCATATTGGGAAAAGATTCTTAGTAGATTGAGGAGAAAGAAAATATTTTCCTAATAAAATAAGGAAATATCTTTGATTGATTTATCTCATTTAATTTAATATCTTATATTAAATAAATCCAAGATTTTGTCAATATCTAATATTGACTATCTTTATCTTATTACCATAAATCTATTTTTCCAAAATCAATTAATATCTAATATTAATATATGGTAATCTCATTAATTAAATTGCACAATCCAAGTGTATCATAATTCACCATTATTGGCGCCACCGTTAGCCTTTAATTGGCTTCCGGAATATTCTTAAGTAATATAATGCTATGATTAATTAATTTGCAAAATACATATGTATCATATATACACATATAAATTTCAACTTATACATCAACTATGTATATTTAATTAATCAACATAATTAATATCTTGTATTTAATTTATTCATAATAAATAAATACCACCTTATTAATTTACCACTATAACACTTTATAGTCTATATAAAAATTTCCTTATTTGGTTATAACTATAACCGCATTTTAATCTGGCTAGATGTTCTTATGTGTGTAACCTGATAAGCTTCCGAATATGTTGGCCGTGACGCAAAGTGCAATTAGGAAAATGCCCTTCATACCTAACGATCACGGAATAGTGTCTAGAAACACAACGTGACCCCCAATCATCGCAAGAGTCAAATGCAACGACTACTACCTTTCATGTGAAACAGTTACCATGCAAATAGAATCATATCGCTGTAATAATATCCATACGGTCATACGTCGAGTGTCGACCATCAACGACCGTGTCTTATAATCTGGATATCATGCTTTCTCGAAGTAACTCAATTACTTCCACTTTGCAAAGATTCATGAGCGTAAGACATTCCTTATAAGAAGGCCCTTTCGGATATTCACCCCTAATCACAGGGTACGCGATTTTCCGGACGAGCAACATGAATCCTACGCATGCTTTAGTGTCACACCTAATCCCTACCGCATTATCGCCACATGGCAAGGGGAAACCTCAATAGTGTCAAATTATGACAATCCACACCGTGATGCCATGAAGATTCTAGTCTTAGGATAATTACACAACCGCCACATAGTGCGACACTCAATAAAGTAAGTGGGTCAGTCTAACGTAAGCATACTCTAATACACGTCCACGTACAGTCCAAGTGTCTCTACACTTTGATAGACAAGATCTATCCTTACCTTCAATAAGATAGAAGATATATAATACGTGCTAGTCTAATCGTACTATCAATGTCCCGTTTGATAGCACATACGACTAGAGACATTTAAGTATCAAACCTTTAAAGTGAGTCGAGATCTCATCAACCATAATCACTATCATGGTTTCTCTTTCACAGTTTGACACTAAGGACGTTATCATATATACAATCACAAATTGGTTCATATAAATGAACAGAATATATAATAACAGAAAAGCCATTTAATATATGTATAAATATAAAGAAATAGTAGAAATGATCCGACCCAGACGGATCCGGTCCAACCCGATTCGGTTTAGGACACTATTTCAACAATCTCCCACTTGGCCTAAAACCAATCACTCGTACACACAAGACCAAGGTGAAACACAAGAATCTCATGCCATACTTGCAACCAGCCCTAAGTATCATCGGATCACTATCTGTGAGGACTCAGACTATCTTCATATCATGCTCTAAATGATCAAGTCAAAGGAACCGTCTCAACACACACATGAATCTCTGACGAGACCCTCATCCTTACTTCAAGCAATGAATCCACTTACTATATCAGCTATATAGAAAAGGTGGAAGAACCGTACGAGGTTTAGGAATGAACCTTCTAGATCCATGCATTGCTCCGGCCCGTTGTGCCTCCTAGGCGTATACTGTGTTTTGGCCCAGTTGTCTAATGCACAGTGTTCTCTAGCTAAGAACATTCCCAGCTCACTACATCACTTAATTAAAGCAACTGCAAACCCAGACTGTAACTCCCACTATCTTCATAAGATTCAGGGTATACATCTGTATATCTCCGTTTATTCCAAGTTTCAATAAATAAGGAAATCTTCCTTAACACTTTAAGGACATTCTCGACATCTACTAGAATCACTTTCATACTTGCTCATGACTTTTCATGCAGTGTGAACATCTAGCATAACTTTTATGATGGGTCCTATTACAGTTGCAAAAGGAACCTTCCATAGGTATCATCATTCACCTTGTCTTTAGGACTAGTGTCCTACCATAGATAGATCCTAAAAATGCCGGCTAGCGGTATCTCTTGCTATGATCAATGCTAAACTCTTTTAGCATCCCATATATTAGAGTGAACTGTGACAACTAAATAGTATCTAAATCTATCACTGTAGATTCTTATTTTTAAAATAAAAACTGCCATTCCAAGAGCTTTCATAAAGACTTTGAACTACCAAACATTAATCGACTGTGATATAAGGTGTTGATTCTGAGAAGGATATTCAGTACCTTGCTTGAAAACTGTAGCACTCCCACTAACCTTTCTGCATATTAGGCATATCTTTCTTCTTGATCAAATCCAACTCTTTTGATTATCAAAGTAAAGAACTTATGCAGAGAAACTTGTTTGAGTCCATAAATGGATCTTATAAGCTCACACATCGCGTTACTGTCTATGAACATCAACCCTATAGCCCAGCATTTTCAACACTATCATATAGCCATGATACGTAGCTACAACAAGCATTTCCTGAACAGATTTAAGCACAGCCGTTAGCATAAAGGTAATTACAAGGTTTTAGCCTCGTAGTCCTTTAGCCATCCACTTAGCTTAATGGTAACCGTATTACCATCCATGTCAGTCTTTCATAAAGACAAGCTACACCTTTTAGGGACATTCCCTTCAGGTAAGACATACTAGGTTCATAACCCGGTTGTCACATATGGAATCTGCTTCAGATACTATGGCTCCTATCCATATCTCTTAATCTTGCCGTTCAAGCATTCCTTCATAAGTCGCGAGATCTTCATTCTTCAAGATGAACATATCAGTGGCCTTTTCAGGCATGTGGTCATCTGTAGACTCATAGAATACTTGTGTGCACTGAGCAGTGTCCTGCGCCTCATCTCTAAGCAGCGCCTGCTCGTGTTCCAGTGGTTGAATATCTTTTTGTGGTTCTCAAACTCTTTTAAGATCTAAATTTACTCCCACTTTTTCTTTTGAAAGAAACATTTCCTTTAGAAGACAGCATGTTTGGAGACAAACATTTTGCTCCACGGATAAATAGATAATATCCAGCATACTTGCTAAGATATCCCACAAATTTGCACATGTCTTTGTCTTCCATGTCTGATATGGAATTCATTCAACCTTTAATCCATGGAACTTGGCTAAGTTTGTGTATTGTATAAGGGCGAAACAGGTAAGGGATACTTCGCATGGCTTACATCACATCTTTATCGCATAAAGTGTTGTTTCCATTTGAGAAACACAATCTGATTGCATATCCAAAAATGGTATCCTTCAAGTGAGAATCTGATTCTCTTTTAGACAGCTTCTGAAACACCCTTCAGATATTAAATACTTCAATCTAATTGAAGATTAACTCCTAAGTAGTTCATCAATCTTATATTCATACTTTCTCGAACTTTTCAGGCTTTCCGAATTGTTGTACTTCACTAAGACCATTCAACCATTTCTAAAAATAGTCATAGAGAGTAATAAACAATAATAGTCATATAAATATTTAGTTGAGATTTATCACCTATATCGAGTATATAGTGATCGTAATCTAGTAAGTTAGATTCAGTAACTGTTCAACTTTATCGGAATAACATTTATTCTTTACAATTGAACTTTTCCATTAAATCCTAACAGACAACTGAAAAGAGGTTCTTCATAAGAACCGGAACACGATAACATTTATTTAGTTCCTTTATCAGCTTACTAGGTTCAGAATACAAAACTGAAAATGTCGCAACGTTTGCTTCACCATTTTGAGTCTTAATGCATTCCGTATTTAATCTTTCTAATTTAATCATACTCGTAAGATATCATATATCTAAGATTTGACTTGAACTTAGATAGATTTATCTCAACTAACTTGCCTAGAATAGAGACTTCGATAAGATCTCTTGTTTTAAGCACATGACCTAACTTTCCTTTTAATCCCTTAAGCACATGTAAAAAATCTAAAGTTTATTAAATAGTTTATTTAACATTTTGAATCATATTCAAAACATGAACTATTAATTAACCTTTAAGCAATGATTAAAGAAATAAGTCGACACTTAAATCTCACAATTTTGAAAACAACCTTTCCAAAATTCGATGTGGTTATCGTATGACAGGATGATCATATTGGATCATATCCAATACATGATTAATTCGTTGAAACTTATTTCAAGTGATTTAATCATATCATGAGCTTCCGGTTTTTCATTAATAATTAAAGTCTTGGTGCACTACATCAATTATGTAGTCTCCTTGATTCTAACTACTATAACGAGGTTGCTCGTGTCATTGCTTATTCTAAAGGATTAGAATTACTTAACCATTCTTGAGAACGCTTCTTAAAGGGTAACAGTCATAGTTTGATTTTACTAATCGAGAATAAAAATATAAATATAGAAGTTTGCTATAAACTACAACATAAAATAAAGATAAAAGAGTGTTGTAGTTTATATACGCAAAATAAAAAATGGTCTTTTGGTTTATGATTTTGCTCCCACTAGTCAACTACTCTCAATTGACTTTCAAGAATCTTCTAAAATTCTTTAGTGGCCAAGTTCTCATCTAGTTACCCAGATTCCCGACGTGGGACGATCAACCGGGATAATTCGACAAGTAGGTAATACTTTACCAATCATATCTCTATGTGACTCTTAGTGGTTGACAGTCAACTCTTTGACGCTTCACATCACTATGTGATAGCCAACCCCTTGTCTCTAAAATCAGACGGTCCTGACATGGGCCAATCACCGCAAGATTCTTAGTTGAGTCGTAACCCAAATATTCATGAGATCTCATAACGATCATATCTCGATAATAACAATATACACGAGGTAGGCCAACTCCCGATGTGGGCCGATCAGTTGGATCCGAACAAGGGCTCTACATCGTTATTATAATATTGGGAGACAAAATATGACTCGAGTTTTTGTCTTGGGAGTATTTATACAAAATTAATAAACTTAATTAATTTTAATACCTAATTAATTTTAATTACGGTCTCATCAATTATATCTATCTCTATAGATATACATCCTACACGTTTATCTAGATCGTGCCTGGTCATGCATCTATCGTATCATATAAAATAAATACAATCACAAAATAACTACATGCGTAAAGTAACCGGTATGATGATGGACATTTCCTAAGTGCGGTTTCGAACAACTGACGAAATCGCGGGTCACAATCTAAGGTAGCTGCAACCTCCAATTTAATGCTCCATTCTCCAGTGGTATCTTTATTTTCGTCTTTCTTTGGTCACCATCTTCCGCTCCATTCTTGTTACTTAAATTTTATCTAATAAAATAAATACACCCGCCGCACACGCGGGGGGGGGGGGGGGAGGGGGCTAACGGGAATGGGATAATGCAGAAATAAACTAGGTCACGTTCTTCATAACGGCCTAAGACAATTTTAAAACCAACAGAAGAATAAATCTTTCACATATATCCTATCGGTCGAGTCCATGATCAAATCGGGGTCCATATAATCATATTATATCTACTATATCTAATCTATACAATAAATATTATGAAAAAGATAGATACTAGAATTACCAACTTGCGACTTAATTAATCGATTAACGTTTAATCAATTAAATAATTTTATCCAATCAATTAACTAATTAACATTTAATTAATTAAATGATTTTAATCGAAATAAAATTAACGGTTAATTTTAAACGATTTCAATTTTAATTTTAATTAATAAAAACTATTCAAAATTAAATCAAAATTAAAATTAGGCCTCTTTTAGTTTCTTTCCTTTTGATTCATAATCAAAAGTGATGCCTTTGGTTTCCAAAACCAAAAGGCATCTCCGTTGGCCCTTTGCAAAATCAAAATTTTGAAAATGGCCTAGGCCTAGGCCTATTCCAAAAGCAAATATTTTGAAAAGAACCTAGGCCTATTCCAAACAAAGTCTGGAAAAGGCCAATATTATTTATTGTCACGTGGCATCCCAATGACCCAAACTATTTGAACTATTAGTTACCCACATGACACAACTAAACAATAGAGATATCAATGCACAATAAATATCACAAAACGAAAAACGAAATCGGGATCCACCATGAACCACCATTCGCCGGTAGCACCCTAGGGTGCCGCCGCCACCGGCGGTCACAAAGTGGGGAGCCGCTGCCGATCGGCCGAGCTCCCTACCCGGCTCCAATTTTTTTTGCTTTCCATGTTTTGCGAATCTAGATCTTGCATCTATTAATTAATTACTACGCAAATTAACTAATGCTTATTGCTTAAGCTCGAAGCTCGCTCTGCTACCACTGTTAGGAAATCTACGCGGGAACGCAGCGGAATTCCAAAATTTATTTCCTTTAACTAGGATCGAATTCGTTTAGACAACAAACACAATAAGCTAGTAGACGGTGGTTACTTTGCTTGATCTAAAAGATCGACGCTTTGACCGTCTAAGGAGAGTAGGAGTGCATGGAGCCGCCCAAACGTTCGGCCTCTACCGGTGATCCACACGAACAACCCGCCGGAATCCCATCATGGATTGCTACGAGAAAAACTAGGTTGCAAGACCGACCTTTTCTCTCTCTCAAAACTCTCTCTAAGAAGCTATCTTATTTTTCACAAGAACTATTAGTCTCTTGGAATTGTGATGATCAAAAGAGCTAGCCAACCCATTCTTATATAGGTGTTGGGGCACCACTTTTAGATCCCAATCTAATTGGGAGAAGCTTCCTAGTAGATTGAGGAGAAAGAAAACATTTTCCTAATAAATAGGAAAATATCTTTGATTGATTTATCTCATTTAATTTAATATTTTATATTAAATAAATCCAACATTTTGTCAATATCTAATATTGACTATCTTTAGCTTATTACCATAAAGCTATTTTTCCAAAATCAATTAATATCTAATACTAATACATGGTACTCTTTTTAATTAAATTGCACAATTCAAGTGTATCATAATACACCATTATTGGTGCCACCTTTAGCCTTTAATTGACATTCGGAATATTCTTAATTAATATAATTTTATGATTAATTAATTTGCAAAATACATGTGTATCATATATGCACATATAAATTTCGACTTATACATCAACTATGTATACTTAATTAATCAACATAATTAATATCTTGTATTTAATTTATTCATAATAAATAAATACCACCATATTAATTTACTACTATAACACTTTATAGTCGAGATAAAACTTTCCTTGTTTGGTTATCACTATAACCGCATTTTAATCCGACTAGATGTTCTTATGTGTGTGACCCGATCGATAGGCTTCCGAATATGTTGGCCGTAGACACAAAGTGCAATTACGAAATTGCCCTTCATACCTAACGATCACGGAATAGCGTCTAGCAACACACCGTGACCCCCAATCATCGGAAGAGTCAAATGCAATGACTACTACCTTTCATGTGAAACAGTTATCGTGTAAATAGAATCCTATCGCTGTAATAATAGCCATACGGTCGTTCGTCGAGTGTCAACCATCAACGACCGTTTCTCATAATCTGGATATCATGCTCTCTCGAAGTAACTCAATTACTTCCACTTTGTAAAGATTTACGAGAGTAAGATATTCCTTATAAGAAGACTCTTTCGGATATTCACCCCTAATCACAAGGTACGCGATTTCCGGACAAGCAACATGAATCATATGCATGCTTTAGTATCACACTCAATCACTACCGCATGATCGCCTCATGGCTAGGGGAAACCTCGATAGTGTCAAAGTATGACAATCCACACCTTGATGCCATGAAGACTCCGGTCTTAGGATAATTACACAACCGCCAAATAGTGCGACACTCATTAAAGTAAGTGGGTCAGTGTAACATATGCATTCTCTAATACACGTCCACGTATAGTACAAGTGTCTCTACACTTCGATAGACGAGATCTATCCCTACCTTCAATAAGATAGAAGACATATAATATGTGCTAGTCTAATTGTACTATCAATGTCCCGTTTGATAGCATATTCGACTAGAGAAATTTAAGTATCAAACCTTTAAAGTGAGTCGAGATCTCATCAACCATAATCACTATCATGGTTTCTCTTTCACAGTTTAACACTAAGGACGTTATCATATATACAATCACAAATTGGTTCATATAAATGAACGTAATATATAATTACAGAAAAGTCATTTAATATATGTATACACATAAAGAAATAGTAGAAATGATCCGACCCGGTCGGATCCGGTCCAAACCGATTGGGTTTAGGACACTATTTCAACACGTCCACCGTGTCAATTGCCACATTCTATCGATTCTCATACATTTCATTCAATTGCTTGCCAAATGTATCAATGGAATCACGCTCATTCCATAGCATTTAATTCTATCAGCTTCATTCAATTCTTATTCATTCCAGCAATTCAAACACATCATAAGTTTATATATTTAAGTTTTTGCTTTTCGCCTATTTAGTATACCGATTCAGCATTTGTTACATTATATTCTTTTATTCTTAATATATTATATGTTCACTTATTTCTTACACTTCACTTCCGGATTATTGCATTTATGATAATTGTCATAATTAAACTTAATAACATTTAACTATTTTTTAAAGTTATGTGAAATGTCCAAATATATTTATATTTTAGACAGACTACAGACTATTAAAGAAAAAACATTTTTTTTGAGAATTTAAAGAAAAATACATTAATACACTTATTTTTTGAGCGAAAACACTTGCAGTACTATACTGTCTTTGAAGCGGTTAAATTAGCACATCGTTCCTCTCTGTTTCCTATCTGTTTTTCTTGCTTTCGCCGGCCAAATTGGAATTTGAAAGCAGGAAAGTTCCCTATCTGTTTTTCTCCGCCTAATAGAGAAACATAAAAGAGATTGTATTGATTGATTGATAATACTGATGAACAATAATACAATATTTATAGACTATTTCATGATAGAGCTAGATCTATTTAAATAGAACTCTATATACACGAAACAATCTATCCTAACAACTTTATCTTATTCAAATTCAAACATAATTATCTAAACAACTCAATCTTGTCATTATCTCTAACACGTCCCCGCAATCTCATGGTAATGCAATGAACATGAAGAATGCTGCGTTGGTGCTGGCAACATGCTTCTCCAGATCAATCAGCAACAAGGGATAAAGAGGAGTCATAAAATAAGTAATAGAGAGGAGAAAATAGTCGGACGGATATACCCTAAAAGAAATATGATGACTGGATGACTCGAAAATTGTGATGAGTCATAAAAAAAAGTAATAGAAAATAAGGAATACTTGGAGGGAAGTTGATTCCCTAAACAGAAAAGCAATAAAAAGAAATAAAAGAGAAAAAATTGGATGTGTGGTCATCCGTGCGACTCACACATGGTTGAGACAAAACGTAATAAAACGACTGAAGGGTTGTACCATAACTAAATAAACTGAAGAAAAAGAATGGAGGGTTATACTCTTAAAAAACCGTAATAAATTTTGGAATGGAGGGTTATACCTTAATTAAGAAAAAAAACGGAATGAAAAGAAAAAAAGGGTGAACCACGTAATGCTGAGGTGTAAGGGAGTAATAATGACAAGAGAGCAATTTTGTTTGAGCATAATACATAGCAAATCAACAGCTGAGAGGGTGATAAATTGATGGAAAAGAGGGGTGATATGTGTTGTGTTGTGCGAAGGAGATGGGAGTACGCAGAGAGAGACGAGAACAGTAGATGATTAGAAAGAAAAAAAAATCAACGAAAAAATAATATGAAAGAAGATGGGTGAGGGGTGAGGGTTCGTGTAGATTACGGTAATGAACCTCCACCCATACGATTTTTTTTTTTACAATTGACCAGGATCTGAAAGACGTTAGTCGAAAAGTTTTGATACCATAATAGAGAAATATAAAATAGATTATATTGATGGATTGATAATACTGATGAACCCGAATACAATATTTATAGACTATTTCAGGATAGATCGATCTATTTAAATAAAACTCTATATAAACCAAATAATCTATCCTAACAACTTTATCTTATTTCAAATTCAAACATAATTATCTGAACAACTCAATCTTTTCATTATCTCTAACATGGTAATTCAACATGGTAGCAGAGCCATAGATCATGGTTCAAACCCCGCTCCAGGCACAATTTTCAAAAGGAAAAAAAAACAATCAAGTGTGTTGGGCTTCTCTCCCTTCTTATATGCCCACACTATTAAAAAAAATCAAAAATCAAGTGTTATGCTTTTCTCTTCTTGCACTCCGCATTTGAGGTCAGATTGAGATATATAAAATGTTAATTATCTATCTTCCCATCAGTTTAAACTTTTAGCAGATATGGTAATTCAACACCGCCACAATTTATTTTGCTCTGTACATACAAACAAACAAAGAAACAAGTACTCTAAAAAAACCTGTTTATAAATTGCTGCCCAAATTAATGCAATTTCTCCCTACAAATCTTTCACAAACAAAAGTAGACTTAATGGAAGTCAAAGTCTTCTTCATTGTCATTGCAATTGCATTTGTTTTTGCAAATGCTTATGCTACTGAAGGCATGCCAAAGGAAAGTGAAAATGAGATGAAGCTGCATGCTCATGACACCAATTGGCAGCTGGTTGGAGAATCTCTTGGTAATTCCTAAACTCTCAACTATTTGGTGTTTTTCTTTCCGTTTTACTTTTGTTGCCACGCTAATTGAATGCCATAACTTGCCTTCATTTCACTAATTTACATATGTCCCACACACGCGCGCGCACACACAAATACATAAATATATATATACTATTATATAAAAGGGAAGGGATTTAATATTGATTAGACCCAAACCCGGTAATTACCCGACCCAAATCCGGTTGTTAAAAAAAAACATACTAAAATATTCGGTATTAATAATAATTAACTAAAATATTAGGTATTAACGGGTCTGTTATTATTGTGTGTGGTTATGTTTTTCCTCCCCAATGCAGTGTCCTCAATAAAAAAGAATTAACGTGTGTCGTATTTATTTTCCGTTTATAAGGACATTTAATTCCCAATAATATATAAAGTGTAGTGGTGTCACAGTCCATCAATAACGTGTCATTCATACCAAATGGTTTTTAAACATTCATTTTCATATGGACGGGAATAAACAAGCCTGTAGTATTACTTTTAATTTTTTTTGTTATGTTGTAACAAAATAGCGCCAATGGCCATAGGAAAATGAGAATAAAAATAAGTTTTTCTTATTTTTTTTACAAAAGATTTATATGCCAACATATCATTTTTGTTATGTCCCGTAGTACATTAAGTGTCATGCATATAAACTTTTTTATCTGGTGTCACATTATAGATTAAATGTCATGTATTAATATCCATTTTCATATGGACGGTAATACACAACGAAGGAAATCAGGTTGATGAACGACAGTTTTTTTTTTCTTTTTTTTTTTTGGCGAAATCTGAATGGCGCTGTTATTGCGCGAAATCTAAGCAGCGTTTGGAGAGGGTTCGTGCTGCTCGACCTATTTATTTTTTACATATTCGATCCATTTGTATAAATATTTTTTTGTAAAATAAAATAACACGTCACAACATAAATTTCTATAGTCAAATATAAAAATATCTTTATGAATCAAACAATAGAACAAATGTACACATTCTTAAAAATCTGTATATATAATTTTTTTTTCAAGTTCGTTCCATTTTTTAAAATGATTTACCCTCTCTTTGAATCACTTCAACATTTAAGCCATAAATGTTGACAATGTTTTTAATTACTGAAGTTTTTTTCTTCTTTAGTATGGATTCAATTGGTCGTAAGTCAATTCAAGCAAAACGATAACGGACTCAGGTGTCGGGTGACGATCGTTTGAATTATATCGTCATTCAACAAACAAATTCACAAGGTATATTATTCGACTACTTCTACTGACATATACTATTGATTTTATTGACGTGAGTATATCACTAATTTATCGACGAAATGTGTATGACAGAGTCTTCGGAGAGTGATCCAGTTGAATTTGTTGCGATTACACCGACAGATGTAATTCACCAACTAGGTAAACTTCTTGAATAAACATCATATGTTAATCGGTCAACGTGACTCTATACACACATTTTAATATGAACACAAGTTACATGCTTACATATACAATGAAAGTTTTAACAGAAATTGGAAATTCAGGTTGTGTCAGACCATTGACTTGCAAATCAGGTCGTGCCTTTTCTGAAATGGAAAATCAGGTAAACGTAGGGTTCTCTACGTTTAAACGTAAGGAATCCTACGTTTAAACGTAGAGAAATTTGAATAAATGCAACTCCTAATTTATTGAAATAACCTACGTTTAAACGTAGGATTCTCTACGTTTAAACGTATATTCTTTACGTTTAAACGTAGGTTTTTTCAATAAATTAGGAAGGCAAAAAGGTTCAATTTTCCCTACGTTTAAACGTAGGATTCCTTACGTTTAAACGTAGAGAAACCTACGTTTAACGATAAGGTGCTTGAAGGGTTTTGAATAACTCTCTCTCTCTCTCTCTCTCTCTCTCTCTCTCTCTCTCTCTCTCTCTCTCTCTTCTATCCCCTTCCACTAGTTCTAATCCCTACGTTTCTCATCAGTTTCTTTACGTTTGACGGCGATTTTGCACCAAATATTCAGATTTGGCACCTCTGCTCTCAAGCATAATGGATCAAAGCAATATAGAAAGTGTAAGTGTTACCCCTTATGATGCATTTAAAACGTTTTATTGTTATATTTTTTTCCTAAATTATGTTGTATATATTTTCCAATTTTTAGTGTTTTGTAGTGGTGATTAGCCTGATATTTGTTGGCCTTGTGGTGATTAGTCTGATATTGTTGACTAATAGAGGGGATTAGCCTGATTTTTCTTTATGCGGGTTGAAGTAAGGGAGAAATTTTGAAGAAGACGATTAAGGGAGAAATTCTGTGTTTAGGCTGGTTTTCTACGTCTGGACGTAGGATTTTCTACGTCTGGACGTAGGATTCCTACGTCTGGACGTAGGTTTTTCTACGTCTGGACGTAGAAAACTGTTCTTAAACATGAAATTATGTGTTTAGGCTGATTTTTCCAGTCTTGATTGTAATTTGATAAAAACATGGAATATGTGGCTAGGTATGTTTAAATTTGGGACATTTAAGTTGATAGTGTATGAGTATGGTGTAGTTACTATGCATTTTTTCTTGTATATGTTGAGATTGAATGAGGCTTGATGGTGAGATTGATGGTTTGATCGTGCATAAGGGTGCTGTTCCTACCCAAAATGGTACTGAAAAATGGCTCTGTTTTTCAGAGACCATTGTTATAGGAAATATTGATCACACTTACATTAATCATTTAGGTATTGGTAGCTCTGTTTTTTCTTCTTTGGTATTAGATGTACTATATAGTTGATTCACTTCACAATGTTAGTGTATAAAGTTTGTGATTGACTAGTATATGTGTGTGATTGACTTGAAACAATGCTATTTGTTAACAGTTGATTGGCACTCATGGAACTGAAGTCTACAAAGTAAAGGAAAATTTGACATGGACTTTTAGAGGGGAAAAGAACAAGATCTCGGATCTTCTTGACATTCACGTATGAGAAGGATCGGATTTGAGGAACAATGAGAGGTGGGGTTTTGGAGAATTCATTCAAATGTACGAGCCTTTGGCGCTTTTCCGCCAAAATTTTGCAATATGTATGTTTCAAATTGCCGTTTATCCGAATGTGGCGGTGATCTTCATTTTAGATTTGGTGAGACGACCGCGAAGTTCGGTAGGCAGGAGTTTTGCATGATGACCGGTTTTAGGTTTGGTGATCTCCCGGAAGCTCCCGATAGTTATTCCAAGTGTTTTGCTGAGGGGACATACGGCCACATCCATCATCCTGACCCAAAACCGATCACCATACCGGATATTGAGAGATGGTTATTGGATGAGGGTGAGCATCCTGAAGTTCTCTACCATGTAAGTTTAGTCTACCTTATTCACGGTATTATGATGGGTCATGATGAGACTACTAAGGTACCTCGTGAGACCTTCTATTTGGTCGAGAATGTACAAGGCCTAAATGACTTTCCATGGGGTACTTGGTTGTGGGATCAGACTTATAGAAAGATCTGTCGCATGATGAATACCTACAAGGAAAGTGCAGAAGGCAGGGTGACGATACAAGGGGTTATACATGCCTTATAGTTTTGGGCTTACGAGACCCTCCCGGACATTGCTGTTTCAACTATTGTTGCCACCCTCAGAGCTCCTAATGCAGCTCCTCGGATGATGAGATGGAGTTGCAAGACTACCCCTCCGCAGTGGAAGGGGGTGGTGGCGAAGGCAAGTAAGGTAATAAGCTTAATAAACATTTTCTTTTAATTATATCCGGTATGGTTAAACATTTTCTTATTGTTAATTCTAATGAAATATACATTGTTTGCAGAGCCGTGTTATAGGATATTTGGCTGCAAAGGAAGTTGATAGGGAGTTGATGCTACATAGGGGCATCCCTGATGCGGAGATTAATGAGCCGCCACGTGTGATCCCTCGGCCTGTACCAATTGCACGGCCACCACCTAGACGTCCATCTACTACACAGCAAACACGCTCTGCTACACAACAGTCTGCCTCTACTTCACATCCCTCTACTTCACAACGGCCTCTACCTCCTCATTCACGACGTGTGCCGCACAGTTCATACACTGAGATGCTATAGGCGGAAGAAGATGAAGCTACTGGGCTTTATAGAGCTGTGAAGAGAAGGATAGATAATGGGTTGAATGACATTCGAGAGAAATTCGCGCGGAATGGCGAGAACCGGCAAGTAATTCGAGAGGTTATACAGCGGCAGAATGAGCATGGGGCTATACTTCTTGAACTTAAGGGGTTGATGCAGACGCTATCATCCAGAGATCAGGTAAAAATTATTTCATTGTCAATTTATTTATGCGATAAATTTAGTTGTATGTATTATGATACTAACCGGGCAACATCTTTTCAGTCTACCCCTCATCGGCCTCCACCTCCTCCACCTCCTTCACCTCCTCCACATGATACTGACCGGGGCACATCTTCTCAGTTTTCCCCTGATGGGTCTACACAGGGTCATCGTACTGATCAACATCTCGATCGGTCTCTCATTTGGTCAAGATACTCATCGACCTCCACCAGTCAAAGATATCGCATCAAGATACTTATTCATCTCCTACCCCGTCCGCCGACGACCCGATGATGATGCTCGGGTTTGATAAGATTCTTGAAGGCATTTCCCAACCCGGGCAAGAGGGAGTGCAGTTGGAGGGAGTTCAGAAGGATGGAGTCGAGAAGGATTTCGTCGACGAATTATTCGTGGAGGAAGCTTATTCGGGTAAGCATTATGTTATTTATATCTAATTATTGTTTAGTACGTTATTTATACTGAAATTTGTATTATTAACATAGATATTGTTTGTTATCGTGAATTGATGAGAGTGCCTATTTTGATGCAGATACTGTCGATGCTACTACCGAGGCTACGACCCCTCCCGAGACTACGACCCTTACCGTGGCTACGACCCTTACCGAGGCTACGACCCCTACCGTGGCTATGACCCCCACCCCTCCCGAGGCTACTCCCCCTCCCTCTCTCGAGGTGACGCCCCCTCCCCCTCCCGAGGCTACGACCAGCCAGGCATCGGTTGTGGAGCCTGAGATGGATTATAGTAAGTTATTTGATTCTTAATTTCCAAACTATAAATTATATTATGAAAAACTATCTAACTTGTGAATGTATTGAAATTTGTTTAGCTGGTGGCCCAAGTGTTGTACAATTGGGTAAATGAAAGGCGGTTGATGCAATTGAAAGAAAATTGACGACCCGTCAGACTACTAGCCGACCACGGTATTTAACTGATGGGTCTCACATAGTCAATATGCCTAGTGATAACGTTGTGAGATGGTCATCGTGGAAAAAGTTTCCGGGCGAGCTGGAAAACAAGTTCACAACGTGGTACCAACAAGAAAATTCACCCCCAATTGAGATTCCGACGGGGTACGCAGCTGGTTTCCGCCTTACACTTCCATTTGACAAGGAGTGGTTCACGCGTCTCCATGGACCTCTTTTAGAGTTAGACCGAGAAGTATATTCTTGTGACTTCATTTACATATTTCTGAAATTTTTAAATTTCTGATTTCATTATCTCTAACTTATTTTTGCATCGCGACAAAGATGTCGATGCGATATCTGGACTGATAGAACGGCAAATGGAAGCACATCCAGGATGCTTTCACCCGCATACGGCCATTGCATACTCTGAATTAGCCGCCTTTTGCGGGCAAGGTCATGTAGATCAGGGAAAGCCGCCAGACAGAACGGTCATTCCAGACTTTGTGGATCCGTACGTCAAGCAATGGGATGAAAACACCATGATCTACATTCCCTGGTCCATTAGTAACCGAATACAATCATTACTACAATCCATTAATAAAATACTACATTCTATTAATACGTTACATAATAACGATCCATTCTAATACCACCATAACAAAAATCAATGACTTCCTACCGGTATTGCGTGCAACTAGCTCTGTTATGTCCTGGATGTTTGCAGTTAGTACATACATTCTGATGGCCTGGACGTTCCCATTCAGAAGGGATTCTAGTGGTATTAATTCTACCTCTTCTTGGAGCTCCAATGACATCAAAGCGCATATCTCATATTAGGCACTCCGACTTTCATGTTTCTTACCGCCTCCGAACATCCCAATCCTCCTGTTAGAAGCTGGATATATGCTACCCATGTAAATCTCCTTGAAACATTCAAACTCTATAATACCGTGAAGCGAGTTCGGGTGGACTAATTCTGCGCGTGTTCTTTGCGGCCGTTATAGCATGCGTACATGGTATTTCCATTTTCTCAAAATAACCACAATAACACTTCCTCTCTCGTAGATTTACCGTCCCATGAAGCAAGTTATTTCCATGAACCTCAAACTCATTGGGGTTAATAGGATTAACCCTGAACTTCCTTCTAGCAGTAATATTCGATGCCACTATTTTATCGATCTCCGGTGCTAACACAGTCGCACAATCAAGCGCCTCCTGTCGTCTATCATTATACCATCTCTGCAGTGTAGCTCTAATGAATTCCAAGAGCCTAGGAACAGGCCAATGACGAGCTCCTCTAATCGCACAGTTGAAACTTTCAGCGTAATTGCTTGTCATTAAGGCGTATCTTTTCCTAGGAAATTTGGCACGCGCCCACCGTTCAACACCTATTTCTTCTAGTTTTAGATATGCACCAAGACATTGTGCCTTGATTAGGGCGTACTTTCGGAGAAATTCGGCCTCCGAGAATTCATAGGCTGTTTGATAGAATGTGTCTTCACAAAAACCGTAATCCTTCCACTTTTTGTTAGATTGCCCTTTAAATGATGATAGCAAACACCGTGATATGCATTGGGAAATACCTGACCAACCGCATTTCTAATAGCCTTGTGTGCATCGCGGATATAAAGCTCAAATTTTTAGCATGGATACCTTCAATGGCCACCTCAATTGTCTCATGAAATACCCCTATGAATCGTTGCATTCTTTTCAACCCAATACCGACTGCTCTGAGGAATAGGTGGTCACCGGCATCTACAGCAACAGCAACAAATAATTGCCACGGGAAACGGGTTTTTAGATGAGTGGCGTCCACACACAAAATAGGTCGACAATACTTGAAACCACGACGACTTGCTCCCAAAGCCATGAAACAACTACCGAACCTTCCCAGATTATCAAGCTGAAAGTCAACATAGGTCCCTTCATTGGACTCACGCACCATCCACAGGTACGAGGGTATCGATTGTAACACTCCGTCGGTGAACCTCTCAACCAACATTCTCATCATCTCGTGAGCTCGGTATGCTTGGTCATAAGTCAAGCTGTACATAATCGTAAGTTGTGAGCATGTCCTCCATAATATGTCCGGGTTTATACTCATTGCCGAGTTCTTCCATTTTCTCGACGACTTAGCGGACTCGCAATAACAATAGGTGTTGCTTGTCGATTGTCATTATCCGCGATTCGAGAGGCACAAGTATGCACATCATTCAATGTTGTGATCTCAAATGTATGTGTTGTATTTGTCTTCACCCTTTTCGCCCTTACATGCCATTTGCATGTATCGTTTAGACTTGTGTAATACAAGAAACGTGTGTCCGACCTACCCAATCTCATCTGAAAATTATTGGCAACCGCATACGATTTTATTTTCAAATTAAAATCTTTTTTCGAATCATATTGCTTCCCAATTAACAATTCGTTCACGTCATTCATATGTAACGTACCGGTAGATAGACACCGCGGTAAATCATCATCTTCAAATGTGAGAATCCTCCATGAATAATCTTCTCGTACACTATCCCTAGCATTGGCACCCTGATTATTGTTGTCATCCCTGCCCGTTTGATCAGTTTGAATATGAGGTGCAAACGGAGAAGCCAAAAAACTAGTGACTAATCCACCAAACAAATTATATGGCTGTTGGATAGGTTGAGCACGACTACTTGAAGGTTGATTTGAAAGATTATGACTTGGTCTGACTGGTTCATACTGAAACTGTTGGTCCGGAGCTTCACCAAGTCTTTGTGTAGGAACATGGTTTTCAAACCCACTACATCCATACTGTTGCTCGAATGGATTAAAATTTGGATCTGTTGCAAGTTCTTGTACCGGAGAAGGGAAATTACCAAGACTACAATCCGAATTATTGTTATCATTCGGGGCATTGCAATCTTGATTTAAATCAATGCCATCATCCTCAAATATCGGTTCATTGTTTGCCTCCACTGGTGTAGCTTTCACGCAAAAAATCACATTTTTACTTTATCGTCGAGGCCGCTTCGATGTAACCATTTAGTGTCTCGTCGTCTAAGATATCATCGGTGGTATATTCCCCACACTAGCATAAGTAAACAAAGCTTTTACGCCAAGCTTTGAAACAGACGGGTCAATACCAAGCCTCACATGCAATTTATCCAACAACGCATTCAATCTTATGTTCTTTCGGACAAATAATGAGAACATCGATCCATTTACATGATTCCACCGGTTATAGAGAGGATCGTACGTAAATTCTCCGTTGAACGAGACAACAATCATAGAGTTGCGATTATCTGTTATTTTTTTTAAAAAACAATTCAAGTCATTATAGACATTCAATATAATAATTCAAAACCCTACCTAAGCAAATTTATCACAAATAGAAAACAAAATATACTTACATGAAAACCCTACTAATTAAACCCCAACAAGGAAACAAAGATTATTTTCCCCTTTTAAGATGTTTCAAACAAGGAAACTAAGACTTTTAACACTTAAAACTCTTTCACTCTAAGTTTAAGTGTGATCAATATTTCAATAACAATGGTCTCTCAAAGCAGAGCCATTTTAGATACCATTTTGGGTAGAATAAAGCACCTTATGCAAGATCAAACCATCAATACGGACAATTCCATTACTACCAACAACAAATTTCCCAACTTCTCAAAACTACAATACCAAATCAACAATAGCAAAGTTTAGTATAATCGAACAATACCAAAGACTTAAACACACTACTTAGATGTATAAACATTACATAAACAACCTACTTAAAACACACATTTCGATAAATACATATCATTACTACAATATAAATAACATAATTACTACTTAAAACACACATTTCGGTTGAATACATATCATTACTTACACTAAACCCTATTAATTAAACCCTAAACAATAACACTAATTAAGAAAAGACTTAAACACACTACTTAAATGTATAAACATTACATAAACAACCTACTAAAAACACACATTTAGTTTAAGTACATTTCATTACTAGCATAAATACCATAATAACATTGAGCACTTGAATTAAGACAAATTAAATAGCAAAAACTTACCCATTTGAGCACTTGAAAGATGAAGAAATGGGCTTGAAAGATGAAGAAGTGGTTATATAATGTATATTAACATGCAAGACTCTGAAGGAATGAGAAAAATAGCCCGTAATGTGGTGTATATTGAACAAGTACCTTACAACAACATTAATTGCTATCTATCACTTCCAAACGTAGATAATTGCTTTGTAAACGTAGAAAACCTACGTTTAAACGTGATAAATGCGTTCAAACGTTGGGAAAAACGTAGAGAAATATACATTTATTGCAACATTCCTAATTTATTGAAATAACCTACGTGTAAACGTAGGTTCTCTACGTTTAAACGTAAGTATCCTACGTTTAAACGTAGGTTATTTCAATAAATTAGGGGTTAAAATTATTCAAATTTAACTACTTTTAAACGTAGGGCTCCTTACGTTTAAATGTAGGGAACCTTACGTTTACTGATTTTCAATATCAGAAAAGACACAACCTGATTTGCAAGTCAAAGGTCTGACACAACCTGATTTTCTAATTTCTGAAGTTTTAAATGTCATTGTTATTATATATTTTTGCAGCGTCAGATGAAAATTTAATTGAGTTCCAATAGCTATCGATAGCTCTCATGCACAACTCATCGTGGAACATCCGATACTACATCTTACACATCCTGATGCAACTCAATCCAGAAGTATGAAACATACTACTTTGACATTTCCTTATTATATACTTTACATTCAATGGAATATTCGTGCTCCGGTTACAGGTGCTCCGGTTACAGATGCAGCTGAACGTACAGGTAAATTGACTTCATAGTGCTGTGATTGTTTCCTTACATTCATCTTTGGATAAATTGATTACTTTAAATAAACCAATTGTTATTTTCGCTTCATATGCTTTACAATCAAACTTTGCTTCATATGTTTAGTTAGCGTATGAAGCTGCATCCATTCCTGAGGTCTTTTGTTGACCTTAATACTTGATGAAAGCATCACATGTTTTCCTAAGTGTTCATTCTTTCATGTTCCTGTAACAATATTTCCATACAGAATCATTAAAGTCATTATTATTTACCGCATTATGGTTGCACGTTTTCATGTGCTTGATAAAATTACATTTTTGTCCTATTTCCGAAATGTTTTCGTTGATTATTTCTCACTGAAATTATTAACAATTCGTTCATCATTTGTTATGTACATTGACAGATAATAACTTGGTTGATGTCCAAGTTGGCGCTGATGCTTCTAATATAGAACCGACGATGCACGATCCCCCTCCAGTAGTTGATGCTCTGGGTACAGAACCAATTCAACGAACAGGTTTGATACATTCTTTTCATACCAATATTTGTATATAACATCTACAGATTCCTTTTCTGCTATATGGTTGTACGTTTTCCATTAACTAAAAATAATTATGAAGTTGTCGACATACCAATACCATTAATGCTTTAATGCAATTTAGGCAATACCCCTCTTCATGGATGCTATCATGACATATATTCTACGTATGGATACTTTACATTCAAATATAATCTACTCAGTTGAATGATGAGTTTTATTAAAGCAACTTATATATTCTACGTATGTATTTAGGCGCTATTCATTCAACACGGCGACGTGTACGCCGTGTAGGATTACGATGGACATTTGAACCACGTACGTCCACATGTCCTAAATGTAAAGCCATCATGTGGGTGGAGGAAAGGGTTTCAAATAGTTCTATGAGGAATCCAATGTATCAATTGTGTTGCGGTAACGGACATGTAGATTTGCCATGGCTACCCCAAACTCCGTCCTACCTAAACGGCTTATTGTCAAATCCAAGTTTCAGGCACAATATCATATCATATAATTCAATGTTTTCATTCACATCAATGGGAGGAAAGGTTGATCGTTCTCTAACAAATACACGTGGACCATACACGTTCCGGATTAGTGGAGAAAATTACCATAGGATAGGTTCACTTTTACCAGCTCCCGGAGGGCATGCAAAATATATACAATTGTACATACAAGATACAGAGAATGAAATACAAAATCGAGTGAACATGGTTACAAGAGGACGTGAATCAGACCTGGACTTGGTAATAGTTGAAATGTTGAAAGATATGTTAGACGATATCAACCCATAGGTGCATACTTTTAGAAGTGCAAGAGACGAGCTACGTAACAAACCTACAGTTGAATTGACACTGAGAATCGTAGGTGATAGAGGTGGTCGTCAATACATACAACCCACTGGTCGTGAGGTAGCGGCTTTGATTGTAGGTGGTGGCAATACCCAGACTAATCGCGATATTATTATAAAGACCCATGGAGGAAATGTACGTAGAATAAATGAGTTACACCCTTCATACATGCCACTACAATACCCGTTGTTGTTTCTGTACGGAACTGATGGATGGCATTCTGGTGTCAGAGTGGCAGCAAACTCTACGAGAAAACGACAAGGTGTATCTATGCGTGAGTTCTATTCATATAGGATACAATACCATGAGGGTGAAGGCACAAATATACTCCAGGGAGGGAGGTTGTTTCAACAGTTTGCTATAGATTGTTGGGCAGCTATTGAGCATAATAACCTAAATTATGTTCGCACAAATCAATCATCTTTGCGAGGAGATGTCTACCAGGGTATTGAAGATGTTATTGCCGCCAGGGACAATGACGCATCCATGGTGGGAAGGAGAGTTGTATTACCATCCACTTTCACAGGAGGACCAAGGAATATGATGCAACACTATCAAGATGCTATGGAAATATGTTGGCATTTTGGAGCCCTAGATCTATTCATTACCTTCACATGTAACCCAAGATGGACCGAAATAACCCGTGAGTTAAGCAGGTTTCCCAACCAACGTTCTGAGGACTGGCCTGATATTGTTGCAAGAGTGTTTCGTATAAAACAAAAGCGGTTATTGGATGAGTTGAAAAATAAAAGTTTGCTCGGTAGAGTTCAGGCAGGTAATACATTGTCAACTCCCACGCAATTTATTACACTCTTTGATATTATGATGTTTTTCCATCTATTTCATGTTAACGATTGATTATTCTTTCTAGATTTTTCTGTGATTGAATTTCAAAAACGTGGATTGCCTCACACGCATATAGCTCTGACATTTGTCAACGACGATAAGCCCACTACTATATAAGATATCGATGGATTAATTTGTGCAGAACTATCGGACAAAGAAATTGACCCTGTGCTATTTGAATATGTTGTGAAGTTTATGCTTAATGGGCCATGTGGCGCTGCTTACCCGAATGCACCGTGTATGGTGAATAGAAAGTGTTCTAAACATTACCCGAAGAAGTTCTGCCAGGAAACCAACATGACAGAAGATGGTTTTGTTTCTTATAGACGTAGGGACGATCCTTTAAAGTGGGTTACCATTAATGGCTTCACCTTCACTAATCAGTGGGTTGTTCCTTACACTCCGATTCTATTGTTATGCCTTGAAGGACATGTGAATGTTGAAAAGGTTGCACGTCCTGAGCTAACCAAGTATATTTACAAGTACATGTCAAAAGGTCCTGACAGGGCAAATGTATTGATAGTGGACAATACAGACAATGTACACTATAGTGTACAACCTAATGGCGGGCCGGTCGATGAAATCAAAGAGTATTTAGACTGTAGATACATATCATCAATCGAGGCTTGCTAGAGAATATACGAGTTTGAGCTTCAAAGGCAATACCCTTCGGTTATAAGATTGCAATACCATTTACCAGACCACCAGTGGGTTACTTTCAGCAATGAAGAAGCCATGTCTGATGTTGTTCGCCGTCAACACCTTTCATGATACAATGCTCACAAAATGGTTTGAGACTAACAGGACTAACGTAGATGCTCGAACACTGACCTACGTTAAGTTTCCAACAAAATGGGTATAGAATAACACGAATAAGACATGGACCCCAAGAAAAACTCATAAATGCATTGGACGACTGCCTTATGCACAACCAACATCTGGGGAACGTTATTACCTTCGAATAAATAAAGTTAAAGGGGCAGAAAGCTTTGATCATCTGAGAACCGTCGACGGGATACCACATCCAACATTTAGATCTACGTGTGTTGCTCTTGGTCTGTTGCAAGATGACAATGAATAGGATCTGGCTCTATCTGAAGCAAGTGTATGGGCATCCTCACTGAATCTGAGGAATATGTTATGTACGATGTTATTGTTCTCAGAAGTTACCGAACCTTTGAATCTATGGTTAAAACATTGGATAAGTCTTACAGAAGATATTCTACGTAGACTTCGGCAGAGTATTGAAAGTTCATCAATAAATGTTAGTGATGATGAATTGCAAAACCTTGGCTTATTAGAGGTTGAAAAAATAATGAATAGGAGCGGACACTCACTACATGAATTCCCTCCAATGCCAGTGCCTTCACATCATGCTGCAAGTGTTTCGTTGAATACACTTATTAGGGAAGAACTCGATTATGACGCTTCTTCATAAAGTGAATTGTTTGAACGACTGCATTCAGGATTAAATGAGGAGCAATTGCATGCATTTAATGAGATCATATATTCGTATAATAATAAATTAGGCGGATTGTTCTTCATTTGTGGGAGTGGTGGTATAGGGAAAACATATTTATGAAGGAAGTTGATTGCCAAGATTAGATCAGAAAATAAAATTGTCTTATCCGTTGCTTCTTCTGGGATTTCTGCGTTACTCTTGCCAGGGGACGGACAACGCATTTACGCTTTAAGATTCCTTTAGATCCAGACGACACTTCTACATGCCATATCAAATACAACTCTGATTTGGCTGGATTAATCCGGGAAGCCTCCATGATCATATGGGATGAAGCACCTATGATGTACCGATACAGTTTTGAAGCAGTTGACAGGACCTTCTTAGATATTTTGAAACATGTAGATGGTTTTGATGAACGATGTCCTTTCGGTGGAAAATTTTTTGTTCTTGGTGGAGACTTCAGACAGACCTTGCCTATAGTGTCTAACGGACGACGAGAAGCCACTATACAAGCCACAATCACTTAATCTATGCTTTGGAGGCATTGTCGAGTGTTACGCCTAACGAGAAACATGCGTGTTTTTTCAAGTAATTTGTCGAACGCCACGCGCGAGCGTCTTCGTGATTTTACAAACTGGATTTTGGCAATAGGTGATGGCAATGCCCCTGCCATATCAATATCTGATCTAGGTGAGACAAATTGGGTTAAAATACTAGAGGAGTTTTTTATTAGAAACAATGATAACGCTTTGAATGAGTTGATTGAGTTCACATACCCAAATCTTTCTGAACGTTACAATGATACAACCTATTTGTCAGATCGTGCAATACTTGCTCCAAAAAATAGTGATGTCAATAAACTGAATGAAATCATGTTATCCACTATTCCTGGCATACGTCGTACAACATGAGTGCTGATACTATTTCTCCTGATGAACAAAATGATATTGAGCACAACATGATTCCACCAGAATACCTAAATACTTCGGATTTTTCCGGGATTCCAAACCATTGTTTGGATCTCAAGGAAGGAACACCTGTAATCCTATTGCGAAATTTGAATCAATCAGCAGGAATGTGCAATGGGACACGTCTCCAAATTACGTGGCTAGGTGATAAGGTTTTAGAAGCACGAATTCTTACTGGGACTAATGTTGGAGATCAGGTTCTTATTCCACGAATCACATTGACACCTCAAAACAAAAATCAATATATTCCCATAAAAAGAAGGCAATTCCCATTGAGAGTGGCGTTTTCAATGACAATCAATAAGAGTCAAGGGCAGACATTGAAGAATGTTGGTGTATACCTTCCAAACCCAGTTTTCTCTCATGGCCAGCTCTATGTGGCAATCTCCCGGGTTACCGCACCTTCTGGTCTAAAACTGCTGGTAGTTAACAAAAATGACGAACCATGTGATTACACACAAAATGTTGTATATAGAGAGGTGTTTGATTTTTAGGAAAATTTGTAGTTGTGTGATTATTTTTCTTCTATGACCTTCTTTTGATTATAATTGCAATGCAACACCATATTCATCCAATTTTTTTTATATTTTTTAATATTCATGTATGACAGTATTACCGGTTACGGCATTTGTTTCATGGATATCGTAATAAACCATGTTATCTTCTTATATATTTTAAGTTTGTTGGAAATTGATTCACATTGACATATTGTTTAAATTAACATTTACATCACTTGACTTTGTACTACTTAGAACAAGGTCCACATTATTCACTGCTTGCTTCTTTATACGCTGGTGTTAAGCATGATTGGTGCATCATGGTTCGTTTATTGAGAGTGATTACCCAACGCCCGAGGGGATTATTCGCACTATTCGTTGACAAACATGTAAGTACGTGTCTCATACATATGGAAAACCCTGCATCATTTGAGGGGCAGGCTAACTCTCGATCTTTTTTTTATAGAATTTTTTTATGCAGGGCATTATAACAGACACAACATGTTTAAACAACCTAACTAGGTATTTAGTCAAAGGAAATGTATACTGCTTTACCGGTGTAAGTGTCGTCCCACGTGGTTCGGGTTATTACATTGTGGATACCAAGTATCAACTACTTTTCACCAAGGACACGATTATTTCACGTATGATGAATGATTGTGAAGGCATTCCCAAAAAAAAAGCACACACTTAGAAAGCTATCCAACATCACTGTAGAAATGCACGGGGACCAGCAGTTAATCGGTATGTTAATTAATAGAGCAAATAATACTCTGTCATGACACTGTAACTAATTACATTGTGAATCTGCAGATATTGTTGGTTTAGTTGTTTCCGTTGGTCTATGTCATTATCCTAAAAGCGCTGATCCAAATCGTGAAATTATTGTCATCGATAAAAGGTAAGTTTGAAATCGCACAATTAGTTTGTTAGCCTCAATTGTGGTATATAAATAGATATTTTTAATTTGAATTGGTTCCTAAATTTTAACATTAGTCCTATCAACTTTCTATGATGTATTGGATACTATTCATAAAAAACAGTATGAGGCTAATGTGAATGACATTGCGGGGACATTTTGCATTTGATGATGTGAGTCGTATACGTGAAGACAAAGTATTACTTGCATGTTTTTTGGATGTGAGAAATTATCAAGGTATCCATACTATATCTGCCCAATAGATTTTATTTGTGAACTTACAGAATGGTTAATCTTCTTGGTCATTTTATTGGAAAGGAACGGTCTTATTCACAACGCAGTTCACAAAATTGTATGTTGATTGCACCTCAGACTTTTGCACGTCTATTTCTGACTGGTACGACGTGCCAATGATCTACACGCACAACACATATTAGAAGCTAAAGACTTGTTAAATGCATCATACAATCTTTCCTTAACGAATATTCATGTGATATAACGTGTCAGGTATTTCAATCCAGGCAATGTTTGTGCTCAACGTTTGGTTCACTGGGCAAGACGATCGTCTCACAAATCCAACAATATAGTATCAATCGCCAATGCAAGGATAAGTACAGTTGAGGACTTCAGATTTGTGCCTAATGTACTGCATCTTTCATATAAATAAATCATATTCCTTTTGATATGTTCATTCAATGACATTAATGAACGATAAGGAACACCGTGTTGTGGCTGGTGAAACATTTTCAAATAGTTGCTGCTATTGAAAGTATATCTACTGATAATATGTTTTACGAGTCATGCGATAGATGTAATACGGAGGTGCATGTTGATCAAGGAAATAAGATATGTTCTCAGTGCCATGCATCCGGCCCTTATGTTGTGCGGTAAATATACATGTGCTACAATCATTATTCATGGTATATTGTTATTTCCATAATCATTTCTTATTATTTTCTTTTTCCAGTTATCGCGTTCGAGTAGACATATTAGATGCAACCGATGGTATGCCAATATGCTTAACAGGTGTAGGTGCTGATTTTCTTCTCCGCTCTACCCCTTTATTACAACAAAATAGTTTGAAAATGGTAATGTGGATAGTCAACTATCTAAATAATTTCAGTTAGTTTTATTGCTGAAATATGATAAAATCAAAATATATCTAACTTATATAGGTTGATGGACGTCAGCGTTTTGATCAGTACATACATAGACTTCTGGGACATGCATACACATTCGTCCTACACGCTCCACCAACACCACATTCAAAAGAACCACCATAGTCTGCATTCGTACTGAAAGTGGATTGGGATGAGGCCTGTGCTCATGCTTTCAAACGCATGCATAAAAGAAAGCGCATAAATCGTAATAATATTTAACGTCATAAGAAATTATATTTACGCATGTTTTTAATAATATTTATTGTCATTGGTTTGATATCAGTAAAACATAATGACAAATCTTCAAATACTTTTCTCAGGTGCTTAAGTATGAGTGGCGTTGCAGCTGCGAAGAGACAATTACACTAATTCTTACTTCATAATTGTGACGCAGATGTTTTATCAAATATTTTTTTTCACAAACGTATGACCTATGTTGTGCAAGTACATGTTTATTACATGTACTTGCACATGACATAACATTTGAATATCTTTATTACTGCTTTCTGATCAAAATGAGACACGCGTTTATGAATTTAGATTTTTTTCATTGCATTTCTCAATGATGTTCAACAAACCTGCGCATTGCGCGGTTTAAGTTGAATTACACTGCAATTTGACGGGACTTGGTTTCACACATATTGAGTATTTACATTTTTTTACAATAGATCATACACCCGTGCATTGCACGGGTTTTTGTTAGTATATATATATATATATATATATATATATATATATATATATATATATATATATATATATATATATATAACGTTTAGAATTAGGATCAAATACGGTGTGGCCTTAGAGCACTTTTAGAATCCATAAAATATGGTAAATCAGTATTTTACATGTTATAATGGATTGACCAAGAAGTGATGGTGATTGTGAGTAAGGATAAAAGATAAACAAGTAAACAAACACAGAAACAAGAAGAACATAGATTTAACGTGGTTTTCGGCAATGTGCCGACTACTCCACGGACAAAACGAGGATATTGTATTATCAACAGAAAGTTACAATTACATATATTACAAACGGTATTTATAGCCTTGGGAATCCAACCCTAACCGACTAATCAGTCAACCCAGTAAATGACTGAAATACCCTAGAAGTAACTCCACCGAATTAGGAAACCATTCAGACGTGTTCCTTAAGTCTTTTGTGAACCAGCAGACTTCACTCTGCTGATACCATGTACCAGCAGACAAAGCTTCAGCAGACTGATCAACTCTGCTATTATCCCAAACAAATACCAGATCCAGCGGATGCTTGATGCTCTGCTAACCACCACAATTTCCACAGACTCTACTGAATGCCACACTCAGCAGGACAGACTCAGTAGCAAAGTTTAAGCCACCATTACAAATCTCCACCTTGAATTCAACTTCATGCAAACTGACCAGATGCACAACCAAGTGCCAGATTCCTCTTTGTCTTCAGATTTGAATATCTCAAAGAGACTTCAACATCACCGAGTATTCCTGCATTCAGACATGACTTTGGATACTCAGCAAGTCTAGACACAACTGAAACTTGCCCATTGGAACTGGTTTAGTGAACATATTAGTAGGATTCACATCAGTGTTGATCTTCTCCACTTTAACCCTCCTTTCATTTCTCAGAAAATAATACCTAACATCAATGTGCTTGGTTCTCTCATGATGAACCTGGTCCTTAGCCAAACATATTTCACTAAGACTGTCACAATACACCCTGGTTTGATCTTGATGCACTCGGATCATTGATGTGGTGGATTTTGTAAATGAAACAAAAGACAAGTAATAAAAATCCGGTTAGTCGCTCCAAGTGCAAAGCTTGTAGTAAAGCGATTATTCCGGGTCGATCCCACGAGGAACGTGAGGTTGAATGCGTTTTTAAGTTTAGGCTAAAAGTGTCACAAAACTAGTAATTTTAAGTTTATCAAATAATGGGAGGAAAGCGGGCATTTAACAAGGATCCACAATTCAAGATAACCGCAAAGGCTCTTAATTTCCTACGCATGCAAATCAACTAAGGCCAAGATTAACCTATACTAAACGCAAATTACTAATATCTTAGATAATTTGTTTATCAACTTTTATCAAAGATTGATTCTTTAAGCACGATAGGCATAAATTCTTTCGAATCTATTATCTAGGTTAACAATTTGATAACTTTCGTTTCTAGACAAATTGATTAAACTGATTACTATTATGTGATCTAGAATTCATTCAACTATCGCCAAACAAACATCACAGCTTTATCTATCGATATCAAGCACAAAATAAACGCAATATAAATCTAACCTTTGTCTAAATAAAACGAGGAAAATAAGAAAAACCGTAACGCTCTTGAATTGCTTCACCCGCTCATCCAACCCAAGAGTTTAGCTACTCATATTAACCTTGAAATCAAAAGATTGTTTTGATTGCATTCGAAAACCCAAGAGAAAGACAAAAGCTGCTGTTTTTTTATGAAAGTCGACTGTAGGTTGTCTAATGATGATTTTAGGTTTAATACAAGCTTCTATTTATAGATGAGCTAAGGCGGCTAGGTCAAAACTAAGTCGGTTGTGCTTCGGGCCGGGCGGTCGGACGCCCGCCTGGTCTTCCCCGACGCTCGCTCGCTTTACAATGAACTTCGAATCGGCCGAGCTTTCTCAAACGCCCGTCTATCCCAAAGGGCCCACCTCGCGCCCAAACTTGTCGAATGTCAAATTTACTCTCGACGCCGCCCACACTTTTAAACGCCGTCCATCCGGACGCCGCCTAGACGCCGATTCATTTGTGATCGAATTTGGGTTTCTTCAACCTTATCTTCAATCTTTCCATCTTTATCTCTTCGTCATCAATTAGCTCGAACTTTATCAACTTTTGATCATCTTTTTAGCCTCCAACATGTATCTACATCACATCAAAAACACCGCAAAGCGTAACATAATTCCAATAACCATAAAATCATAATTAAAACATACAAATCCACCAACTCGCGATTAACTTATTAAAAATGTCATCCGCTCAATATTCTATTTAAACACGTGATTTCCATGCGATTAATAATAATGTCGGGAAAACCTTATCAAATATAACGTTATAAAGCACGAATTCACCCTTAACAACTCCCCCACACTTAAACTTTGCTCGTCCCGAGCAAAACAAAACAAGATAAAGGCTCGGAAAGAATATAGACATCTCAACACATATACCCCATAGTCAATAAATTGGGATGTTCACCCACGTGAGTGTGTGCATAGCCATAACAAACTTCCACTAAATCCAAACTTGAAGAACTCAAAGTAAAACTAGCTAATACCCCTCGTAGAATAGCAAAGAAATGACACTCATAAGATGCACCCTACAAACGTGACATATCCCGAAAAGAATGGTCGAATGAATCTAGTGGCCTTTCTCGAAATACTCAGAGGATAATCCCTACAAAGATATCTATCGCTTTATATACTGGGATAAGATAGACGAGAGCTAAGCCTTATTCATTTCATAACAGCTTCTTGCTTGATTTAACTTATTCACTTCAAACACACATTAGAAGAAGCTATTGCCCTCATAGCAGAATAGGACATTTCGAGATAATACCCTACCTTACTCCAATCATAAGGCAGCTTTTTCTAACTGTCGTGAGCTTTTAGTCATCATAGTGGTATAGGACTTACGTGGTAAACCCTACCGCACTCAAATCATCGACTAGCTTTCGACACACCCTTTTTAATCAATTATTAACTTATCCTTTAATTGACATTAGCTCCGTGTTACTTATCACATTCAAACCTCTAAATATTCACAGTATCTCATACTTCGGAACTAAATACAAACCACCATAAATCTCAAGGTACGTACGTAGCACTAAGCACATAACTTATAAGAAAATCAAAAACTACTAGTCCAAAACGGGGTATAGCTTTATGAAACAAATTTCATCATTCACTATGGCACGTGAAAAATAAATCTTGGTGAAACAACTAACTCGCTAAAAATATGGTATACAAAGATCAATGACTATAACAAACCGAACAAAAAACGTATTGCCTACTCGACAAAACAAATTTTTTTGAAAATTTAGCTCATTTTAGCATAGAAATAACATCATATAAGCAAATGTGTAGATACATACCGACTAATCCCCATACATACCGACTAATCCCCTCCCCCACACTTAAAAGTTCAACATGCCCTCATGTTGTGCGAACGGAAAAGAATAAAAGAGCACTTAGCCGATTGCAACCGGTACACTTAATCGTCGGTCGACCGAGCCTAGGTAGTAACACAATGTAGCCCGAAAAAATCGCTAAAATAGACTCGCCCAACTTGGAAAAACATGGAAACATCTCGGGAGAACGGGTACAATAACGGAATAATGTGAAAAGAATGAATGCAAGAGATAGAACAACAAGTGTCGATCCAAAAATGATCATAATACCAATGAAATCGCAATCCAAGGACGTGGTGCTAGACAGCTTACATTATTTAATAAAACACACCCCTACGATAGTCAACAAGAGAGCGTAGAAAAATAGAAAGTGCAAAAATCATAGAAGCATCCAAAAGGAAAGTAGTAATAGTCATCGTGACAACCAGATCAAGTCGGAGAAAAGAAAGAAATACATCAAACAGAGAATGCATAAAAATCTCAACATCACTCAGGCGGAAGCGGAGCATCAACCGGAGAAGGATCTGTGGAAGGGACACCAGCTGTAGATGCTGTCTGTGTAGGCTCAGTCGCCAAAGTAGATGCAAAGAGAGAGTGGTCTACTGGAGGCTCATCCTCCTCATCGCCGACGACTCGGCTTCTCCTCCATCTTGACCACCTCGCCTATCACCCGCCTATCTCGCCGAGTAGACATAATCCATATTATCGCATCGAATATCCGCCGATCTCTCGGTTGCCGTCCACAACGATACACTCTAAAACCGACAAAATATTATCTTGGCCATCCCGGATGTCACTCAACATCGCCCGCAAACTATGAGCCATACTATGCCGAGTAATCTCGAAGAAGATAAGCCGTAAAGAATCGAGGCTCGAGGTGGTGTCGGCGGGAACCAGGCTCATGAACGGAACAAACCTCGCACTCACCCGTAGACGGAGCTTTCTCTCCGAATACCTCTCGGTTCTTAGGCCTATGATCCCGCGTGATACTCCGCACTCCGGCATCCTTGCATACGTGATGAATCAAATGCGGGACAATCAAACTCCGCTTGTAATTTTTCCGATCAACACCAACTCATCATAAATTGCTTGGCCAACATCGACATTCAACTTGAAAACCAAAGCATACATCATCCCGAGATCGCTTATGTGAAAGTGTGTCAAATTATTCTTCGGCAATAAACGACTGGATGAAACGGCAAGAAACTCTCCAATCTTCGCACCACGCCGTAGTAACAATCTCCTTACGATCACCACCCGGTCTCGAAAGGCCCAAGCCACATCGGGACAAACCGTCAATCTCAATTCCTCCAAGGGATCCCCGCCCCGCATCCCGCCTTCTCTTAATTTCCTCCTTATAATCCAACCTTCAAACGCCGCCAACCCATATTTTGCATTAAAACTTGTGGGGAAATGGGAACCTTAACACTCGAACCAACACAACCCCCGCTTTCAAGTCGGTTTCGAAAAATTAGCGTAAAACTCCCTAACCAACGAATCATTCACCGGGTAGTCGGGATCTTCATCAATTCCTCCCATTTCCTATCTTCCAACACTTTTACAAAAGAGGGGGCCACTTTCGCTTTTCAACACCGCCGCTTCAACCAACATGTTTCTTGCAAAGTAATGTTTGGTATAGGCCTCATGTGCTTGAGAGTTGACAAACCGACGAGGCATAGGAATAGGCACAACCTGGTCTCACTTTCTTTCGAGGCGGTTCAGCCTCAGGTTCAACCGGCACATCTTCCCGTGTAGCTTCTACAACCTCCTCAACCCTAGACGAGGCTTGGCTTTTCGAGCTCAGGCATCCGGACTAAAGGAACATCGCCGTCCGCCTCGTAGTCCGAGGTAGGTTCATCGCGTAAGGTTGCCCTAGTTTGGGTGGCTCTAGGTGGTTGCTCCCGAATACTTACACCTTGGTTAGGATTAACCGCGGTAGGATCAAACTCTTTCCTCTTCTTCCCGCCTCCCGGCCACTTCCTTACCATGCCGTTTCACACGATCGCTTATGAACCATATTCAAGCCTAGTCTACACCGAACAATCCTAATACGCACAAAAGATACCCGCTTAACATCCAAATCGGGATTTCAAATCAACCAAACCACAATCACAACCATCCATGATCAATATCCAACCCATTCATCATCAACAACATCAACCAAAGAAGAGCCAAGAATCAAAAACGAAAGAAGGAAAACAAATAAGATGATATTCAAGTAAACGAGCCGACCCAAAGATCGAACTCGTAAAAACGTGAACAAAATCGAGAAAAGTTGTTACTAACTTACCGGGTAAGATGAGTAGATGCCGATTGAGATGAAGATTAGGCCAAACAAGTCCAAATGGCCTCCCAAAATCGGATTTTTCCTCTTAAAAGTCGGACCACAACGGGTGCCGATTCTCCAAAAATATAGCGTGTTGGGCGTTGTGGTTATGAAAATTGAAGAGAGGGTATCAAAAGCGCCTATAGCACTTAGAATCGCCAAAATGGTGTAGAATGGAGGAATTTAGGGCAAAAGGAGGAAGAGAAACCCGCGCGCTTGAATATTCCGAAAAGTGAAGGTTCATTCGCAGTAAAGGGTATATATAGATGTGGTGCGGACGCTCGTCAACTCAGCCAGACGGACGGGCGCCCACCGAGAGATCGAGATGAATCGGACGGGCGCCCGCTTTGGTAGACGCCGCCCAATATTTTAAATCACATACTGTGATTGAGGGAGATTATCGGACGAGCGCCCAAAGCCTAGTGAACGCTCGCCTAAAGTTTAGTCATACCGACGGGCGTCCATACCGTGGACGAAAGCGCCCATCAAGGCTTAAATGCAAAAATCATACAATTCCATACAACTTAAATTCAAAAGTGCATTTTCTTATTAACTTAATTAAGGTTTTAAAAATACAACCGCAAATCAACGGAGTACCATCAAAACAAAAATAGATAAGTAACGTGGTGGGTTGCCTCCCACCCATCGCTTTCATTTTACGCCGGGCTCGACGGAGGTAAAACTAACTAAGAGGTCATCGGTTCATGAGATCTCGCCCCCACCACTACGCGAATGAGACGTCGAAGCATGTCGATAGCCGGAGGAAAATCGAACTCATCCCGCAAACACCAATCCTCACCGCCTACCTCAAGACTCAAATGCTCACCGGCAAGACCAAAGCAAGCAACCACAAGATAGGATCATTAGTATATCGTAAGGACGCCCTATGGCTTCCTCGCAACTCCTCGCCAGAAATCGCCGCCTCCCGAACAAGGTGGAACAATGATAACGCACGTGATGGTCTTAACTCGAGTACTAATATCAAAATCTACATGAAGAATTATAGTGCCTCCTGGTCCATCATCTATCGTGATCGGGCGGTATCCGACTAATGAGTGGAAACTCCTCAGGGCAAACTCCGTGAAGATCCATAACTAGAAAGCAAACATCGGCAGATAAAAACATAAAAGCTTAGTAAAACTAACTAAAATAACATACTAAAGCAAAAAGAACTAAGAAAACTAAAACAAGATTGATATCTAGATGCCTCCTAGTGGCGCTTTTGGTTTATGTCGTTAGCTCGACATTCAATTCAGTCTAACCCGGTCGGGCCACTTTGGCTTTTTGCCGGTCATCTCAAAGAATGTAATTCTTAACAAAATTAGGTCTACAAAAACAAAGAAGGCACTGTGGATTTGCCCCAACCATTTTTCCAGGCTCGCTGATCTTCCTCGTCTGACTGGGATCTCTTCCGCATTTTATGCTTCTTCAAATCCATTTCCTTCCAATATTGTTCCATGTCCCGCCTCCCGCAAAAGCTTCACCTGGTGATTCAAGATTATCATCGAGAATAGGTCTGGGAGAACTCATCGCAGCCATCGACTCTCAAGCGATACAACTTATCAAATCAATGAATTTAACTACCTCGGTGATTCCTTCGGTTGGCCAATGTAGTGTTTGCATCGTTGACCATTGACCTTGAAAGGCTGATCACCAATCCTTAAGTTCCAAAACGCCGCTAGAAAGACAGACAGACTCAAATGGACCGGACCAACGCGCCCTTAGCTTTCCCGGGAAAAGATGCACTGGAATTGTATAACAATACCACCTACCGCATGAAACTCCTTTTCTTGATCTTTTATCATGAAGGAATTTCATCCTTTCCTTGCTTATCCGTGAACTCTCATAAGCCTGGAGCCCGAACTCGCCTAATTCATGTATCCGCTGGAGCCTACGTTCTCCGCAAGCTTGGGAGTCAAGTTTAGGAACTTAATTGCCCAATAAGCTCTATGCTCTAACTCCACCGGCAAATGACAGGGCTTTCCATAAACCATTTGGTATGGTGATGTACCCATAGGGTTTTTGTATGCGGTCCCGTAAGCCCACAAGACATCATCCAGCCTTCGCACTCCAATCCTTTCGATGGGAGTTGACCGCTTTTCGAGGATTTTCTTTATACTTGATTACTACGCCAACTTGCCCATCGGTCATAGGGTGATATGGTGTGCCACTTTATGCTTAACACCATACTTAGCTAACAAAGCTATCCAGGGTTTATTAATGAAGTGCGAACCTTCATCGCCGATCGAGCTCTAGGCAGCCAAACCTCGTGAAAATGTTCTTTAGAAATTTCATTACCGCTTTATGATCATTTAGTGGAGTCGCGACGCCTTCTACCCATTTAGATACGTAGTCTACATGCACTAAAATGTATTTATTTCCGCATGAAGATGGAAATGGTCCCATAAAGTCTATGCCCCATACGCCAAACACTTCACATTCCAATATGGGTTGAAGCGGCATATCATACCGCCTGGTCGAGTACCGGTTCTCTCGGCACCTATCGCAGCCTTTGCGTAAGGCTTCCGATCTTTAAAAATTCTCGGGCCAAGAAACCACATTGAAAAATTTTGGCAACGGTTTTCCACGGATTGAAATGGCCACCAGCAGTGGGACCACCGTGACATTGCTCAATAATATCCCGCTGTTCGGATTCAGTGGACACACCGCTAAGCAACCCATCCTTGCAGATCTTGAACAGATATGGTTCCTCCTGCACATAGTACTTTAGATCAGAGAAGAACTTCTTCTCCTGGTAAGAGAATTCAGGGTTGGGAGATAGCCAGAGTGAAGATAATTAACAATCAAGCATACCAGGAGGATCGAGTGTGGACATCCATGTTCATAACGCCTCGGGGGTAATAAAGATCAATGTCCCGAGAGTCTTCCTCACCACCGGCAAAACTCTCAAATATGGTCCGCTACGGTGTTTTCACTACCCCGTATGTCCTTGATGTGAACATCGAATTCTTGTAGTGTAAGAATCCATCTCGCAGCTTCTCGGTTTAGCATCCTTCTTGTTCATCAAGTAACGCAGAGCCGCATGATCACCCATACAATCACCTTGGCACCAAGCAAATAGTCATGAACTTATCCATGGAAAACACAATCGCTAACAGCTTCCTTTTCCGTAGTGGTGTAATTTGCTTGGGCGGGATTCAAGGTATGACTTATGCATTTAAATAGGTTGAATTTACCATTAATCCTTTGCCCCAATACAGCACCCACAGCAGAGAGTTGGAGGCATCACACATTAGTTCAAATGGCATGTTCCAATCCGGAGAGATCAGATAAAAGGGCAGAGGTCAAACGCTGCTTAAGCTCTTTGAAGGCAACTTGACAATCATTATCGAAATTGAAGGTGACGCTCATCTTTCAAGAAAGTTGATAAAGGTTTCGATATTTTTGAAAAATCTTTTATAAATCTCCGTAGAAACCCACATGACCAAGGAAACTTCTTACTTCCTTCGTGTTTCGGGGTAATTCATCTTTCAATAGTTTCTACCTTAGCTTTATCAACCTCTATGCCTTTAGCGGAGATCTTGTGACCTAAAACAATCCCTTCGGTTACCATAAATGGCACTTCTCCCAATTGAGAATCAAGTTCTTCTCCACACACCTTGCGTTGCTTTGTCTAGATTTTCAAGACAAACCGTGAACGATGTGCCAAACACCGAGAAGTCGCCCATGAATACCTCCATGCATTTTCTATAAGTCCATCAAAGATAGCCAAGATACATCTTTGAAATGTAGCTGGTGCATTACAAAGTCAAAGGGCATTCGCCTATGTTTAAAGTACCATAGGGGCAGTGAAGGTTGTTTTCTTGATCTATCGGGTCAATAGGATTTGGAAATAACCTGAAAAACCGCCCGTAAAACAAGAGAAAGCATGCCCCGCCAAACGCTCCAACATTTGGTCTATGAAGGGAGAGGGAAATGGTCTTTTAAAGTCACCTCGCTCACCTTCCTATAGTCTATATACTGCACTGCAGACCAAAGTGACTAACTGACAAACCTACCTCTTCACCTTTGTCATTCTTTTCAATGGTAATACCTCCTTTTTTAGGTACTACCCGAGTGGGGACACCTAATCGCTATCGCCTATCGTGATAAATGATCCTCATATCCAACAAATTTTAATGATCTCTTTCTTCACCACTTCCTCGCATGTGTGGATTTAAACGCTCTCAAGGGTTGTCTTATACTCTTTGCACCTTCTTCGGTTCTAATCTTATGCATACAGACGCCTGGAGATATTCCTCTTATATCACCTACCGCCAACCGGAAGGCTTTCGTGATTTTCTTCGTAACGCCAATTAACTCGCCTTCTTCGTCTCACGACGACACAGCAGTAGTAGGAGATAATCGAGGTAAGTGCTTACCTTCTCTTAAGAAGATATACTTTAGATGCCGAGGTAGAGGTTTTAGAACAAGGTCCTCGTGAGGTTCCTCTAAACCTGTTTTGGCTTCTCCTCGCTTTTAGATCTTCCTCACCGATAGGTCAAAACTCTTGCCTCAAGCAAATCGACTTCTTCCGAGGGGGAAAGAGTTCTTTCGCAGAGCATCGTGTCCTCTTCAACAAGCTCTTCTCCATAAGCAGCCTCTAGCTCGCCCAGAGTGTAGTCTCGTGAAATCGTCTGACGCCTCAATCACAAAACCCGAGGGATTTTCGTAAGGTGCTCGAGAGCTTTAACTACAATCAGTAGCGCACTTCCTCGCCTCCAACACGTAAGGTGACAAATCCCGCATCACAATCTATAGTGGCTCTAGCAAGAGATAGGAAAGGTCGTCCCCAGAGGAGAGGGGTATCTTCTTCTTTAGTGTCCAAGACGTACTCAATCCACGGAAATGTAAATTTGTCTACTTGGACCGTAAGGTCTCTAAGCACTCCTTCGGCTCTCTTGTAAGATCTATCGCAAGTTGGATACTTATGGGGGTAGGCTCCAATAGATGGTCAAGGTGTAGTCTCTGCGCATGTAAAGAGACATCAAACCTGATGGATGCTCCTAAATCACACACAGAGTTTGGGAAACTTAAATCCTTGATTTTCGTGAGTTAAAGACAATTTTCCGGGATCGCCGCGCTTTTCAGAATTCCTCCGTCGGCAATAATGAGCATTCCTCTCCCAATTTTTTCTCCATTTCACCCAACTTCTTCTTTGAAGAAACAACATCCTTCACAAACTTGGTGTACTTAGGCATTTCAACCAATACTCGGATAAAGGCAAATTTACTTGGGTGTTTTTAATAGGTTGAGTACCTTCTCGCACTTTTTGTCTTCAGATAAGGAAATGTTTTGCTTTCTTATGAAATGGGAGCTTTTTCAGTTCCTCTTCGGAGAATACTTTCCGGGCGAGGAAGCTCTTATAGCTTTGTCCTCAAGATCCTTCCACCTCACTATCTTTTCTGCCTTTTACTCGCCGTGGGATCACCCGCCTGAGTGACTTTCTCCGGTTCATCATCTTGGTTTTCAATCACCCGAGATCTCTTTCCCGCCTCAATCTCATTTCCATCTTCTCTTTATCCAGTCGTGGATCATGATTCTTCCCTCCTACCAAATCGGGGTAGGAGGGTTTACTCGCTTCCTGGTTCTCGTCTCAGAACTGTGGTGTTGTTGCAATTGTGTACTGCACTCGATTCATAGCATTTGACTCCTCTTGTCCATAGGGAATAACGGGTGCGAGCTCGGCACGCTGGTTTGTTCTTGCTTCACCAATGCATGATCACTTTTAGGTTTTTTTTCAGAAACTAGGTAGTCGACCTTGAGGTCTGGCAGCTAATTGTTCAGCTAGTTGTCCTAACTGTCTTTCTAAGTTCTTCATCGTCCTCTGTTGCTCTTCATACTCTGCCCTTGTAGGGGCAGTACCATAAGTTGAGGAGTCCTGATTAGGGCGGTTTTGCTGTGAGTTTTGATTAGCTTTTGGTTGAGAATTTGAACTTTGACTCGAGTTGGGGTTCTGGTAGTAGGCATTGCGAGAGGTATTCTGTCCCGAATTTTGAGTGCGGTTTTGGTCATAACCTTGATTCTGAGCATAATTTCTATTCTGGTTGTAGTTTTGACCTTGAGAGTTATTCTCGGTTTGAAAATCTCTCGGTTTTGTCGGCCGTAAGAATTGTTTCTCTCATGTCCACCATTCAAGGGGCATGTTGCGTAAATGTGACCTCTAAGCCCACAGTGTATAGCAGTTCACGTAATCATACCGCCTCGCTTGTTGGGCAAAGATTGGCTTGAAAGCCGGGGTAGGAATGTATTGACAATGGTCACCGACTGTGACCACCGATAACAATTATCACACGAGAATACTTGTGCATTCGCTGGAGAGAGGGCTGATTTTGATTTTTAGTCATGGTCAAAGCAGAGTTGAGCTCGCAAGGTCGCAATCATTTGACCATGATTCTCGGTTGTTGACTTCTTCGATTTTAGGTGCAAAGCAGGAGTGTTGGCGATCGATACGTAGTGCATAGTTATACCTAGCTATATCTTCAAATAACTCCCACCCTTGTCGTGGGTTTTTTTCAAGAAGACTCCTCCAGATTGAGGAGTTGACCATCCCTTTAGTGGACTCATTTAGACCATCAAGAAAGTATGGACCTTCCTCTCGCAAATCCATTCCATGATGGGGGCACTTGTTCAACAAAATTTTGAAACGCCTGTGCTTCAAAGAAAGATTCATCACTCGCTTGATGAAAGTTTGAGATCTCGTTAAGACATTGAGTCTGTCTTAGACGGAGGAAAATATTGGGCCGTAAATTGACTTTCGAGTGGGGCCCAAGTTTGGATAGATTCGTAAGGAAGAGATTTAAACCATTCCATTGCTTCTCCACGGAGTGAGAATGGAAATAGTTTCAAATTTTTAATGATGTCTTGATCGACATCCTTAATGCGAGTAGTATCGCATATACCCGTAAATACATAAAGATGCGTGATAGGGATTCTCGATTGATACCCATAGAAAGTTGATGCATGTTGCACCATCCGGATGAGGTCTGGTCTTATCTCAAATGGGGTCAGACGGGTAGGATAACTACAACCGAACGAATATTAACATCACGGGAGTGGCATAGTCCGCCAGTGGTACGGTTGGCTTGAGCCATTGAATCGTGAGTTTCTTCCTCAAAGAAAAGGTTAGATAAGAAATTATCTTCGTAAGATTTTTCACTCAAACTCTCTTCGATTTCTTCTTCGGGAATTGGAACGGGCTCGGGAACTTTCCATTTACGGTTTACTCGAACTACGCCTCGCTCAAGCTCAGTTCAAAATTAATCGTTCTTGTTTACTTCGTGTTTGCATATAACGAAGTCAAACTAAGGAGAGAAAGAGAAAGGAATCGTGAAGATGCACGGGCGCCCAAGGTTATGGACGGGCGCCTGGTAGATATCGGACGGGCGTTTAGTGACACAAACGCCGTCCGTTGGCAAATATCGAACGGGCGCCCAAATATTATGGACGCCGCTTGAGTGAATAAAATTAAAATTGATAGAAAAATTCCAGCCGGACGGGCGCCTAAGATCCAGACGCCGCTTGGTACCGGAAGAACAAAAATGTAAGGTAAATTTGCGTAAAAGAGGCTACTAAGGGAGAACCTTAAACCCTAACTAAAACAAGCAGGAATGATCTACCTAAATCTTATGCTAAAAACACATAAAACCGCGCTAAGTTCCCGCAACGGCGCCAAAAACTTGTGGTGGATTTTTGTAAATGAAACAAAAGACAAGTAATAAAAATCCGGTTAGTCGCTCCAAGTGCAAAGCTTGTAGTAAAGCGATTATTCCGGGTCGATCCCACGAGGAACGTGAGGTTGAATGCGCTTTTAAGTTTAGGCTAAAAGTGTCACAAAACTAGTAATTTTAAGTTTATCAAATAATGGGGAGGAAAGGCATTTAACAAGGATCCACAATTCAAGATAACCGCAAAGGCTCTTAATTTCCTACGCATGCAAATCAACTAAGGCCAAGATTAACCTATACTAAACGCAAATTACTAATATCTTAGATAATTTGTTTATCAACTTTTATCAAAGATTGATTCTTTAAGCACGATAGGCATAAATTCTTTCGAATCTATTATCTAGGTTAACAATTTGATAACTTTCGCTTTTAGACAAATTGATTAAACTGATTACTATTATGTGATCTAGAATTCATTCAACTATCACAAACAAACATCACAGCTTTATCTATCGATATCAAGCACAAAATAAACGCAATATAAATCTAACCTTTGTCTAAATAAAACGTAGGAAAATAAGAAAACTGTAACGCTCTTGAATTGCTTCACCCGCTCATCCAACCCAAGAGTTTAGCTACTCATATTAACCTTGAAATCAAAAGATTGTTTTGATTGCATTGAAAACCCAAGAGAAAAACAAAAGTCTGCTTTTTTATGAAAGTCGATTGTAGGTTGTCTAATGATGATTTTAGGTTTAATACAAGCTTTATATATATAGATGAGCTAAGGCGGCTAGGTCAAAACTAAGTCGGTTGTGCTTGGCCGGCGGTCGGACGCCCTGCCTGGTCTTCCCCGACGCTCGCTCGCTTACAATGAACTTCGAATCGGGCCGAAGCTTTCTCAAACGCCCGTTATATCCAGGGCCCACCTCGCGCCCAAACTTGCCGAATGTCAAATTTACTCTCGGACGCCGCCCATCGCTTTAAACGCCGTCCATCCGGACGCCGCCTAGACGCCGATTCAATTTGTGATCGAATTTGGGTTTCTTCAACCTTATCTTCAATCTTTCCATCTTTATCTCTTCGTCATCAATTAGCTCGAACTTTATCAACTTTTGATCATCTTTTTAGCCTCCAACATGTATCTACATCACATCAAAAACACCGCAAAGCGTAACATAATTCCAATAACCATAAAATCATAATTAAAACATACAAATCCACCAACTCTGCGATTAACTTATTAAAAATGTCATCCGCTCAATATTCTATTTAAACACGTGATTTCCATGCGATTAATACGAATGTCGGGGAAAACCTTATCAAATATAACGTTATAAAGCACGTAAATTCACCCTTAACAAAGTGCCATGTATTCTGCTTCAATAATAGATAATGTCACTATACCCAGTAAAGTTGCCTTTCAACTTACCACATAACCACCCAAAGTAAACACATACCCAGTCATAGATCTCATGTTGTCCATATCAGCAGCATAATCAGAATCACAGTATCCTGTGACAAAACTGTGAGTACCGAATCCATAAATGAGTCCAATATCTGATGTATCCCTAAGGTACCTGAATATCCTCTTCACTGCTTTCCAGTGTTCCTTCTAGGTTGAGCCATAAACCTGCTGACAACACTGACTGCCTGATCCAAATCAGGCTACATTAGCCCACTGCGCTAGCATATGGAACTCTTGACATGTATTCTTCCTCTTCAGCTGACTGTGGAGCAAACACATCAGACAGATGTAAATTTGGTGCCATTGGAGTATCTATAGGTTTGGCTGCTGACATGCCAAACTTGGATAATAACTTTTCAATATACCCCTGCTAAGACAAGAGAAGCTTCCCCTACTTCCTATCTCTATAGATCTCCATCCCTAGAATTTTCTTTGCATTCCCCAAATCCTTCATCTCAAATCAGCCTTGAGTAGATTCTTCAGATCATGAATGTCAGACTTGTTTGCAGCTGCTATCAGCATATCATCCACATACAATACCAGATAGATGATTGAACCATCCTTCAGCTTGTTGTGATACATGCAGCAATCATATGGACTCCTGCTATAACCCCTTTGAATCATATAGCTGTCAAACTTCTTATACCCTGCCTTGGGGCCTGCTTAAGTCCATACAAAGACTTCTTCAACTTGCAAACATATCCTTCTTTGCCAGGAAACTGGAAACCCTCTGGCTGAGTCATATAATTTTCTTATCTACATCTCCATGTAGAAAGGCTGTCTTCACATCCCATTGCTCAAGTTCAAGATTCTGATGTGCCACTATTGCTAACAACACCCTGATGGAAGTATGTCTGACCACTAGAGAAAATATATCTTCATAGTCTACCCCCTCTTTCTGACTGAACCCCTAACAACCAAACATGCCTTATATCTGATATCCTCAGCAGATGTCATTCCTTCCTTTTTCTTAAAGATCCATTTGCAGCTGACCACCCTCCTATCATGTGTTTGTTTGATCAGATCCCAAGTCTCATCTTTTGATGTGACTCCATTTCTTCTCCCATGGAAGCAAGTCATTGGGATGCCTCAGAACATGTCACAGCTTCCCTGTAAGTGTTGGGTTCAAAACCATCCACTTCTTTAGCTACATGTAGTGCATATTCAACCATATCCTCCTCAAACCCATATCTTCTTGAAGGTCTGATACTGGTCCTCCTAGATCTGCTGAGAGCTATACCCTATTGACCAACATCAGCTGTTTGAGTGTCTGTCGACCCTTGTTCAGCAGACTGGCTTGGATCCAGCTCTGGATCTGCTGATTGTTGACCATCCCCTGCTGAGTATTTTGATTCAGTAGACACTACTTGAAGCTCCACCTGTTTGTCAACCTTCTCTGTCTCAGATCCAATTTCAGATTCAGATGTGGCCCTCAAGATGAGTTGAGCATAGAGTTTTCATCAAAGACTACACTCCAGCTGAGCATAACCCTATTTTCAACTATTGACTAGATTATATACCCCTTAACTCCATCTACATATCCAACAAACACACCCTTCTTGGCCCTCTAATTTACCCTCATTGACATGATAATAGACTGTGCTTCCAAAAACCCTAAGTCTAGAGTAGTCTGCTAACCTTCCTGACCAAATTTCAAGTGGTAATTTAAGTTTGATCCAAGTGTGAGGCCTCATATTGATTAAGTAGCAGGTTGTACTAACGGCCTCTACCCAAAATCTCCTTGCTAGACTAGAATTAGAGATCATGCACCTTGCCCTCTCCAGAAGAGTTTGATTCATTCTTTCTGCAACACTATTATGATGTGGAGTATCTTTAACAGTATGGTGCCTAGCAATGCCTTCATTCTTGCAAAAATTCATCAAACTCAGACCAACAGAATTCTAGTCCATTATCAGTTCTAAGTCTCTTGATCTTCTTCCCTATCTGATTTTCAACCAAAGCCTTCCACTGCTTGAATTTCTTGAATGCTTCACTCTTGTGCTTTATTATATGTACCCGAACCATCCTTGAATAATTGTTGGTCCCTTTAGAAAGGCTGACACAAGTTTAGGTGGGGTGAATAAACTTGTCACCAAAACCACTCCCAAAAACTGAATCTTAAACCAGATTTAGTTCAACTACAACTTGTGCAGAGTTAAGCTAACTTAACTGAGTATATGTCAAGACTGACTTATCCATAGCTGAGTTAACCGGCAGCGGATTAATAAGCCTTTGTCAAATATGAGTTATCAGTTATTATGTTGACTCAGTTTCTGATGTTTGCTGAGTATGTGAACTAGATGAATAAAACTATAATGTATTAAATAAATGCGTAAAGTAAATAACAAGAATTATAGACGTTCCATGCAGTGTAATCCTGTCAGTCCTCTCTTCCCCTGTGATGCGGAGAAAAATTCCACTAGAACTTTTGAGATGGCCCAGTTATAAAAAGTCCTAAACTGATAGTCCTTAACTAATCCCTAGATTCGCTATCTAAACACTTGTAGAACAGGTAGGATGGCCACTCTTCAATTGTTTGAAACACTGGTCCTTGGAGGGTTGTCTTGCCTCTTCACCAGCTCATCACAAAAACAGTCTTCCTGACTACAGCTCAACTGTCCTTCACATCTTCTTGGTGTTTCACAGTCTAAAACCTTTGTAGAACAAAAGTTGAGACTTGAATCAATAACTATGATTCAATTTGTGATTTGAGCTTTCTTTTGTAGATAAAACAGTTATGCACAGTTCTGTTTTCTTCAAATGAATGATCTTGATGTTTCTTGAATGCTTGTGATCACATGAAGAAATTTCTTGATCTTGCAATTAAGTGCTTAGCAGTAATTCTTTTGATTTACTTTTCCCCCTTGATATGAGCTTTCTTGACTTGATTGATTATTAGATTCCCCATTACTTCTTGTGGTAGAAACAGTCTATTTATAGGGGTTTCTCTAACGGTTATCATTTGAATTTGAATCCTTATAGCCATTAGTGGTCCTGATTTTTTGTATGTGTGTCAGTGTCCTTGCTGACATTCATAACGGTCTGATCTATCTTCGATTTTCTTAACTTCGATAGAAATCGATTCAAACATGACTTAGTCAGTTTCAGTTTCTAAGAAGATTAACTGAGTTTTTACTCTTCTTCAAAATCTCAGTACTCTATCCTTCATCTGATTCTAATTGACTAAATCATAGTACACCATTTACAAGAAAATCATCTAAGATATCACTGTCCTTATGATTCTTAGTCCAGTATACAAGATCTATAAAGTCGATTCAGTCATCACAATCTTGCTCGAAGTCTAACTCTGAGCCTCGACTTAGTCTTCATAAAGCGAGTTTGAACCTCGGTTCTTGATTTTAAATAATTGAGTTTGAACCCTCAGTTCTTCTATCTTCTAGATAAGTCAACTGAGTCTGTGTCCCTCGGCGAACTTACCATTTTTAGTTTCTATTGGTGTGCTCTTATAACAGTTTTCCAGTATCTCTTTTGGATCCCAGTTTCCTTAAGTTACTCAAATTCTCAGTTCTAAACCAAGAACTATTACAGTGCTTGTCTGATTAACCTATACAAATATCAGACTTTATTAAATCCTATACATTAATTTCTAGACATCTTTTTGCTTTGCACTATAACAGCTAGTTATGACACTTCATCAATGGGGTCTAAAAACAATAATTAAATAAGTTATGAATTTTCATCAAAACATAAATTTTATTTCCAACCATAATCATCTATTAAAGACACAAAATACCTGTGACCACCCAATTACTCCACCCTTGAAGGTCCCCAACAATCAGAATGGACATAATCCAGTGTCCCTTTTGTGATGTGAATTGCTTTTGGGAACTTGGTCCTATGTAGCTTCCCAAACACACAGTGTTCACAAAAATCTAGCTCATTGACCTTATGTCCCCCAAGTAGATCAGACTTAGACAGAATTTGCATCCCTCTTTCACCTATATGACCCAATCTCATATGCTACAACTGAGTCAATTGTGACTGGTGAACCTCTGATTATGCAACAGCAGCGGAACCTAATACAGTAGACCCTTGTAGTATGTATAATGTCCCCTGCCTCATACCCTTCAGAATCACACTTGAACCCTTATAGACATTCACCAATCCACCTTCACCCCTGAACTTGAACCATTTGCTGTCCAGTAGACTAAGTGATATCAAATTCTTCGTCATTTGTGGAACATGCCTAACCTCCTTCAGTGTGCAGAATTTACCACATGTGTCCTCAACCGGATTGATCCAATCCCAACTATTTTGTAGACCTTGCTATTAACCATTGCAATATGGCCTCCATCCACATACTGATAAGTTGAAAACCACTCCGTGTTTGGACACACATGATAGGATGCCCCAGTGTCCAGAATCCACACATCTCTGGGCCCTACTGACTCTGAAACCACTAAGGCCAGTTCTTCTTCAAAGTTGGTGTCTTGTTCTGCTAAAGCAGCTATACCTTGCTGAGTACCCTGCAGCTTCTTCCTTTTAGGGCATTCATTTTCCAATGTCCCTGCTCCTTGCAGTAATTACAGATATCCTTAGCTTTAGAAACCTTGGAATTCTTCTTGAATTTCTTCTTTCCAGAATATCCTGGCCCCCTGTTGACTCCACTGGCCACCAATCCAGCAGACAGACTATCTATCCCGGATCCAGATGCCTTATGGCGTAACTCTAAAGCATGGAGATGACCTCACATCCTCCAATGATACTGAGTCCATTCTAACAATAAAGGACTGGACAAAGTTCTCATATGATGCATGCAATGATACAAGTAGAATCAATGCAGCATCCTCATCTTCAATCTTCACATCAATATTCTTTAAATCAAGAAATATTGTGTTCAGCTAGTCTAGATGATCCCTCAGCTGAGTGCCCTCATGTATCCTTAGACTGAACAGACTTTGTTTCAATAACAACTTGTTGGTTAGAGACTTAGTCATATACAGACTCTCAAGTTTGGACCACAACTTCTCAACAGTGTCCTCTTCAGCAACCTCTGTGATAATATCATCTGACAAGCACAACATAATTGTTGAATGTGCTTTCTCCTCCAGACTGGCTCTCTCAGCAGCACTTCCTTCTGTTGATTTAGACAAGGGACCCCATAATCCCTGCAGCTTCAACAAAGTACGCATCTTGATCTGCCATAGACTAAAGTTGTTCCTTCCAGTAAACTTGTCAATCTTAACATTTAAAGCAGACATCTTTCTCACCAGAAAAGCTTGTGTAGATCCCAAATCCTAGCGTCAATTCTGACCTTGGTGCCAATCTACCTTGCTTAAAATAGATAAACAGATTTCTTGATGAACCTGGACTCTTTGATGCCAGTTGTTATGACGGATCAATCAAGAAGTGATGGTGATTATGAGTAAAGATAAATGATAAACAAGTAAACAAACACAGAAACAAGAAGAAAACATATTTAACGTGGTTTCCGGCAATGTGCCGACTACTCCACGGACAAAACGAGGATATTGTATTATCAACAGAAAGTTACAATTACATATATTACAAACGGTATTTATAGCCTTGGGAATCCAACCCTAACTAACAAATCAGTCAACCCAGTAAATGACTGAAATACCCCAGAATTAACTCCACCGAATTAGGAAACCAATCAGACGTGTTCCTTAAGTCTGCTGTGAACCAACAAACTTCACTATGCTAATACCCTGTGCCAACAGACACTGCTTAAGAAGACTGATCAACTCTGCTGCTGCCCCATACAAACACTAGATCCCATGGATGCTTCATGCTTTGCGGACCACCACAATTTCCATAGACTCTGCTGAATGCCACACTCAGCAGACCACACTCAGTAGCATATTTCAAGTCAACTCGTTTCGTATTATTTATGTACATTTTTTTACTAAGCAATATTACACACACACACACACACACACACACACACACACACATATATATATATATATATATATATATATATATATATATATATATATATATTATTTTTGTTCGTGAATACCATGAATATCTACTGGCTCGGTCCGAGAGATGCATTGTTGGAACTGGGTTGGAACGACATGCAGCTCCGGTAATGTCTATTTTATTAAATTTATTGGAACGCGGTTCATAAGTTTTTATTTAAATTGTCAGCAGCTGAATCCCAATATATTGGTGTTGTGTTGCATTATATCAGATATTTAATGGAAAATAAATATTTTCGACTGAACTTTGCCCCATTCATCTGGTATGAGATCACCTGTCCAATTTGTGTGTCTAATTTCGGTGTCTAAAGAAAAACGACATAGTTTCATGTGTGCTTTATTTTTTGGTTTTTGTTTTTGATTAAGACACACAAATTAGACAGGTGATCTCATCCCATTCATCCATAACCCCATACCCCACTCCCTTCCATCGCTCCCTATCCACGCCTTGCAAAAATACTAAACCCAGAACCCTCATTCAATTCTTCGGCTGCAAACCCACATCAACCTCCTAAACTAAACCCCTTGTTTAATTTTGATGGGGAATAAGCCCGATTGAAGGGTTGAACAATCAACTTTAGTGTTAATTACGGATAGGCTCCGATTTATGTATTCGAGAGTTAATGATATCATTAAATACTCTATATGGATTAGTTGATGATGGGCTTTTAAATCACTCAATTTAGATATCGGGTGAATGAGAAATTAATAGCTAAGGTTGGTAGAAAATATGTGGGAGATGGGAGTTGAAGGAAGGACCTCACCCCATTCTCCCACATTGAAAACTTGAGTGTTGGGAATTCAAGTGATAAGGGCTAGTGTGTCTCTTATGCAGGTGTCCCAAGGGGCAAGACACTTTTGTGCAGGAAGGAGGACCTAGATAATTCCACGCGTGCGCCACCACCCGGTCAGCTCGTGCTCGAGCTCGGATCGGATCGGATCGGATGTTGATATTAATTTTTTGGACAAAATTTCTTGGGGGAATGAGGGAGAAGGACATAAATATTTCATCAATTGAGTAGAAGGACGGTTTTTTGACACTTTTTCATAAAGGACAAAACTATTTATCCACTGTCGAAATTCACTTGTGTTCGAAATTCACTGTTTAAATTCACTGCCGAAATTCATTGTCGAAATTCACTAATTTTCAAAATTCATTGTCAAAATTCACTGATTTTCGGGATTCACTGTCGAAATTCACTGATTTCGGGATTCACTGGGGAGATTCACTGATTTTCGGGATTCACTGTTTGTCCTTCTCGCTATAAAAATTATGCAGTTGTCCTTCTCCCTATAAAAAATATGTAGCTGTCATGTTACTTAAAAATATTCTAGATTGTGTCCTTATCTCCATAATTTCCCAAAATTTCCTTATGAAATTAACAAAAAATTAATTTTATTTTTGGCATGTGATCGAGAATGGTTTTTTGCGTAAAGCCAATGGCAGATTGACTGCCTATGCTTATATCCATTGATGGATTAAAGCATACCTCTAGGTCATTAAAAGCCACATGTTTGAAATATGTGGGCTTGACCAGAATATTGATGAGTCTTTTGTAGACCAGAGAATCAATATTGGTAAATAGTAGACGTTAGTGTAAATGCAAGGTAACACTGAAACAGTTGTGAACAACATGGGTGTGTTATCTGAAGTCAGAAACTGACGAGCCAAGATTCTCTAAATTAGAGATGTAGACTATATTCTTAGAATTTGATTCGGCCGAATTCATGAGAACAATTTGTTCGCCTTATCCCATCCATCTTATTGGTTAAGATGATATAATGCATTTTCGTATACAACATTCAACGAGAGGTTTCCTACCCAACCCCTCACGGAATAATTCTCTTAAATCTTTAGATATAGAGAAAATGAGATAGATTCTCTTTTGGATAGAGAAAGTCAGGTTATTAAAAGTCAATAACAGTCGAATCAAGGATTCGGACGTTGAGTAACAGTATAGTGCATCCTCAAGTACCTTCGGAGAACAAAGAGTAATATGCGTCTATATTCAGGTGCATACCTGAGTATTGTTGACTACACTAATTCTAACTTATAATCAGATTCAGGATGATCGTTAATTGATCTCGGGCTCAGTGGTTTCTCATAGTGATGGAGCTATAGTCTGGAGCAATCCAGCACTACCAATTTGACTCTGTTAGTTGAATACATAGCAGCTTTCGGAGCAGCTAAAGAGGCAGCATGGCTTGAGAAGTTCTTTGTTGGATCGGGAAGTGATTCCAGGTCTCGATAAGCCTATACCATTTTACTGTGAAAACAGTTAAGAGGTAGCTCATGCAAATGATCTTCGCAGTGACAGGAGGTCAAAAGCATAGTGAGAGAGAGTACCACATGATCAGACAGACTGTGCAGAGAGGCGACGTTTCGGTCCTAAAAGATCACTTTGAGCCGGAAACCTAGATGATCAGTTTACCAAGTCGTGTGGCACCTAATGGCACTGATAAGCGCTTGGCGGGTATGAAATTGGGAGATATGTCTCATGTGCTTTAGAGCAAGTGGGAGAATGTTGTGGATAGAAAGAATAGGGGTGTGGTGCTCTAAAAGCAATTGTTGCTTGTCTTTACGGGCAAGTGGGAGATTGTCGGATGTAGTGCCCGAAAAACAATTGTTGTTTGTCCTTACGGGCAAGTGGGAGATTGTTGGAATTAGTGCCCGGAAGAAAATTTATTTAATTTTTTTATAATTAATAAATGACAGATTTATTCTCATCTTATTATTTGTTTTGTGCTTATAAGAAATACAGTACTGAAAACCCCAAGTTGTATCATATGTAGCCATATAACTTAGTGTGTGTCACACGTGAGGATTAAGTTTATGGTGATACACTTGAACTGTTAGTCCATGGTGAACTTAATCAAAGTATGGGATCTATTTATAAACCACCATTAATGCGCCCAGAACACTTTATGGTGTGACCGTCTTATTCGGACCGTCGATATTGGTTAACTAAGTGGGGCATTTATATGTGATGTAGTCATATAGGACTGGACCGATTTAATCAGCTTTTCTCATATAATTCCATGATTGAGAAATCTTATTAAATCACAAGATGATCATATATGGATTAACCTTAATCCTGAAGTGATTGCATACTCTTACTTGTTTCACGATAGGGTTTGATGTGTTCGTTAGGGATTGCTAAGAGGCGCGGTCCAATCACTTCATGTTGGCACTATTCTGGAATGAGTGAGGAGTGTGTGTCTCACAGATATGGAATTCATTCCTTCCTACGGAAAGTAGAAATACAATCCTCTTATTTGTTGATCCTAAAAACTTATCGATCGGCCGTGTTCATATTGGTTATGAACTAATTGATCACTAGTGGGTTAATGGTAAATAAGGATAAGATGTAATGAAGAAGGTTTACGGAAATATTCCCGCTTCGGTCGGATAGTCTATGGAGGGTTAGTCTGTATGTAATAATTATATCAATGGACACTTATTGACTCGACGCTTTGATAATAAGTTATATCTATAATTGATAGAGTTCAGTTTTGGAATTATGGTGGCGTAATTCAGGAATTAGTAAGTTGAGAAGAATTTTTTGTTCGATGAATATTTTATTCAATTTATTGTAGCTACTGGTTATAAATCCATGGTCCCCGGGTTGGCTCCTAGCACGGGAGTGTTTTCTCGTTTTGTGGAACCTCGAAAATAAATTAAATAGTTCGTCGATTTAATGAATATGCAATATTATTTATTCGGTAAATAATATGTAAAATAGAAAATACATTTTCTATTATCCTATGTCAGTAGGGTGGCGCCACATGTGACAGGAATTAATTAGGAGAAGAAAATTTTTCTTATATTATGTCACACGTATAATTAATTATTTATTTATTTGTTAGATAATTAATGGAATAAGAGATTGATTTTATAATCATTATCTCATTTATGGAAATTATCTCTTATTTTATTGCAAATATCTTTTCCTTATGGAAAATGGTAATTGTATTGTTAAAAGGATAACTCTCTCTTGACTAGTTAATTTCCTAGATAAAGAGAGTTCCTCCCAACACAATAGATTATCTAAATCTACGCCACAAATACTAAAAAAGAAGAAAATATTAGTTTCTTATTCTAGCCATTAGAAGGATAAAAACCTTAGGTTTTTCTTGGAGCATATTCGAGGAGGTTTTACTACGAGGATCGACGTCCACCAATCGTCGCTTGGAGATACAAACCTTGGCTTTCGCAACCGAGGCAAACTACCACATGTGATAGCCATATACCTGAGCCGGCTTTCGCAACTGAGGCATCAGTGTTACACTTCCTAGAAACCAAGGGCGGGGAAGACCATGCAACCGGGTGAGAAGGCCCATCACCCACCTCCGGCGAACAAACCATATCCTGGGCATACTCCAACGCTGCTGTTACTGAAGCTGAAGCCACGCGAGAGGCATAGATCGGCGCCCCCTTAAAAACCGCACTACAATGCACTTTCCAAAGGTACCATGAGGTCGTGCAGAATTGAGACATCTCCACCGCAAAGAACTGGACCACAAGACTCCCAAAGAGATCTCGAAACCCAAAAGATTGTCGATGTAACCGGGTTGCAAAAGTCGACGCTCTCCAAACTACCCTAGCAAAATCATAATCAAACAAAACATGATGCATAGACTCTTGATCCCTACCACACGACAAACAATCGTTGTCTCCAACCTGCCGCTTAAGGAGGTTCTCCCCAATCGGCAGGCACCTCTGTAAACACCGCCAGATAAAATGCTGCACACGTGATGGAACAGCGACCTGCCAAACATCACGCCATACCCTATCGGGTCCAATAGAGGATGCCCCACCTGCCCCCGAATATAATCCTCCATGCAACTGCAGAGATAAGAAATACCCGGACTTAACCGTGTATCGCCCCCTCCGATCATAGTGCCATATATATACATCCGGGTGAGATGGCCCAACTATAAGTCAGTGAATCGCATCCACCTCCCATTGATGGAAAGACTGTTGGATTAAAAGGAGATTCCAGCGACGCCCATCAGCCAACAAAAGATCATGCAACTGTAAGCTTGTCGACGGTGCATGGGAGGCGTGCGCAATGCAAAACGAAAGAGGCCGAGAAACCCATGCATCATAAAAACAAAGACAGAGCGGCCGTCACCTATACGCCAACGCAAGCCTAATAACAACAAGTCCCGTCCCTCCAGCAAGCTCTGCCAGAGGAAAGAGGGACGTTGCCCTAAGCATGCCGTAATGATCATCATACCCGAATGATATTTCACATTCAAAACCCGACCGACTGGGGCTGTCGGGTGCTACAACAAACGCCATGCTTATTTTGCCAATAGAGCAAGATTAAAGTCCTCAAGATCACGAAAGCCGAGGCCACCTAGATTCTTCGGCAGACAACAGACATCCTAGCTCCGCCAGTGTATCTTTCATTTATCCTCACCATCTCCCTAGAAAAACCCCGGATATAGCGCTCCAACTCCAGGACCAGCGTGACCAGGATCTTGAAGCACTGCATGATGAAGGTAGGGATGGCATGTAAGACTGATTTGGTCATGACTTCTTTACCTGCCGGTGATAAAAGCTTATATTTCCATCCCGATATCTTCTTCCAAATTTTCTCTCGAAGGAAGTCAAACACTTGTCGCTTATTATGGCCTGTAACAAAAGGCATACCGATATACTTCCTTGAGCTATCCTCGATAGGGATTTGTATGAAATCCGAGATATAGACCTGCTGCACCTCATGCACTCATCTGCTGAAGTAGAGACTAGACTTATGGAAGTTAATAGCCTGCCCGATAGAGTCCCATAAAGCGTGAAATTGTCCATCAAAGTTTCTAGAGCCCCATCCTGAATCTCAAAGAACAACATACTGTCATCAGCAAAAAACAAATGAGAAACCCGCACCGAAGGAAGCCCTCTGAAGAAAATCCCTCGAAGTGAGCCCACCTAGGCTGCCCTATTCCGGTCCATACTCATAAGCCAATCTCTACTCCCCCCTGCATCCAATACTCCTCTTTCAAAGTGTATAAGTGATCCAACTCTTGTAAACGAACCCTCTCACTGTCCCAAGTATAACCGGTGGACTCACGAAAGACATAGAGCTACTCACGAAAGACATAGAGCTCCTCCTTCTCCCGGCTAATGTTCTTGCCAATATTACCATGCTACAACCTACTCCAGGCTTTTAGATCCGTACCAAGAGTAGAAATACCCGTTCGCAGCCAACCCTCCTGAATATGCCGCTCTAGCTCCTCGTACCGAGTCCAAAACGGATCATAGCGAGGGACTGAAAACCATTTCACCCTTCCCCGACGAAAGGGGTTGGTCGCCGATAGAAGGATCGGACCATGATCTGATCGCGATCTAGACAAGTGAAAGACCCTGTGATTTGGGAAGAGCTCCTGCCACTCAGTATTCGCCACACCCCGATCTAACCAAACCTACGTAGGCCCTATATCCCGCCGATTGCACCAAGTAAAAGGTGACCCAAAAAACCCTACATCCATAAGATGACAATCTGTAAGGGCTTTTTGGAACGCAACCATATGTGATATAAGTCGTAGTAGAAGACCATCATGTTCTGACTATAAGAGCACCTTGTTAAAGTCACCAGCTACTGCCCAAAGCAAGGAAAAAGAGTCATGTAAAAGCCGTAGAAGATTCCGAGAATGACCTCTCTCCTCAGTAACCGGGTTCTCATAAAATCCCATAAACCGCCAAACCACATTATCCGAGCCATAAATCAGTGCATCAATGTGACCATGACCATAAGTAGAAATACGAAGATCGATATCCGAGTTCCACAATAAAGCCAACCCGCCGTTCGCCCTAGAACTACCCACAACATGCGCATTGCAAAAACCCAATGAACAACGAAGATATTCAAATATATTAGCAGAAAGCTTAGTCTCAGACAAAAAAGTAACGAAGGCATAAACGAACGATAAGAGAGCCAAGAGAGATGTTATTGCATGTATCGCCCCAAACCTGCCGAGCCCAACATAGGATATTCATGGCTCTGGGTGGGCCTGCTCCACGCCAGACTCCACCAATGGCACAATATATAAAGAGCCTCTCTTCTTAGTATCAATCCCTCCGTCTACGCTTGCATCAGCTTTGCGTTTTCTCTCTGTCGGCTAGAGAGCCCCCGAGACAACTGGAAGACCCCCAGCACGGGCCAACCGTTTAATGGAGGATATCCACACACGGGGCCGGGGATCACCCAAAAGGCCATGCATGTTCACCCCCGGCGCAAGTATAAGTGTTGGGGCTGAAGCTCCAGCATCAATAGCAACCCCTCTCAAGCCTTCCGTCCTCTCATCATCAACAGCATCCACCGGAGGACCAATATGTAGCTGCTCATTCCCTGCCGGAGTTTCCATCCTAGGCTACTCCATATCCACGTCTCTCACTCCATGCACTAGTGTATGCTCTTATTCACCATGCATAACAAAAGGAACCATAGCCAAACCATCACAGGTGATTCGGTTCTAGTATTAGCCAAGTCTTCCCCTTCCGACAACTCCATCACCGATAAAAGGGATGAACATCGACTCACCTCCAACCATGGCCCATACGGTAATTTCTTCTTCTCCACCTCTATTAATTCCCGAGTAAAATTAGAGCAAGACCGTAATGTATGGTCAATCATGCCGTAGCCAAAACACACGTTGGGCAATCTCTCATACTGAACAGAGGCTATCACCTCCACATCATCGGTATCGAGTAAAAGAACACGACGGAGAGGAGCCAACAAGTCCAGCCGCACCCTCAGCCGAAAGAATCGCAATCCTGAAATTTGCTCCTCGTGAAGTTCGCAAGCTGACCAATCCCCAATAAGGCCTGCTACAATCCGGCCAACATCCGTTGAACAAAGAGTCAAAGATGTGTGGCCAAGTTCGTCACATGAACCCAGAAAGTCTCATATCTGAAGAAATCGGCCTGCATCCTCCAACCTTCATCCTATCGCCGCAAGACCATCAAGCAATCATCATAACACCATGGTCCAGTGCAATGATCCGGTTCAGGTCATCTTCTCCGGTGAAGATAAGCTGGAAAACATTATTGTCCAGACGTATGGCATCAAAATCGCACCCCCGTGATCGTTTAAGGGCTATACGGAGCCCCCGCACAACATAATCCTTCGCCGACATACACCGCCCAACCAAACTTCGGCGCCGCACCCCTCATACCGCTGAACTCACAATCCGCCCACGTTCCTTCTCTTTTGCCGTCAGCTTCAGAGAGCCGAGCCGTTCCTCAATCGTCCCCTGTTCAAGAACCATGGCGCAGAAAGCTGAGAAATCCCGTCGACGGCAACGGGAGAAAAACTCCAAAAGGAGAGAGATGGCGCATGGCCCTAGAGTTGCCGCTAGATAGAGATCCAATTATTTGGAAACTTTAAGCACAAATAAGATAAAGTTAAAACGGCAACTAATTATTTAAATAAAATAAATGATGTTAAACACTTATATTTAACCATTTAATCTTAACAATATAATATCTTTTATCTTCTTTTTGATTTCATTCATATCTCATTCTATCTGATCTCTAATACCCTCCCTCAAACGTTGTCGGGTTGGAGGTAATGTTTGTCTGTCAACAAAGAACACTACTACAAAAAAAGCATAAAGATCACGGTTTTTAAGTGTGATATATTTACATTAGTCACGGCTTCCAAAGTGTGGCATATTGAGGTTGACATAAGTACATTAACTCAATCACAGTTACAAACTGTGATCTATTATAATAATTATCACATTTAAAACCCGTGATCTATTATAGTTGGTATCACACTTAAAAACCGTAATCTATTATAATTTTATCACATTTAAAAACTGTGATCTATTATAGTTGTTATCATAGTTAAAAACCGTGATCTATTATAGTTGTTATCACACTTAAAAACCGAGATCTATTACAATTAAAACACATTTGAAAACTGTGATCTATTTTAGTTGTTATCTCACTTAAAAACCGTGATCTATTATAATTTAAATCACACCAATAAGAGTGTTCTTTTTTTCAAAAACAATATATAAGCACACATATTTTTTTGTCTTTGTTGGGAATCGAACCGGATACTCCGGATTAACGAGCCACACTTATTACCACTAGACCGATGTTTTCTTTCTTCTAATTTTCACCACACTAAACTAAAATCTCATTATAAAATACCATATTATTTTAATCACACCAAAAGCGTGATTGATTGTTTTGTCTCATTTTTCCTAAAAACCGTGATAATAAAATTGTGATATATTTTAGTTGTTATCACACTTAAAAACCGAGATCTACTATAATTTCAACACATTTAAAAACTGTGATCTAGCCCCTCAAAAAAAAAAAAAAAAAAACTGTGATCTAATTTAGTAGTTATCACACTTAAAAATTGTGATCTATTATAGTTGTTATCACACTTAAAAACCAAGATCTATTATAATTTCAGCACATTTAAAAACTGTGATCTATTTTAATAGTTGTTATCACACTTAAAAACCGAAATATATCATAATTTCAATAAACGCACACATATCTTTTATTATATTAAAGTGTGATCATTCATTTTTTACGAAAACGAAATAAACGCACACATATCTTTTGTTGCCACCGGGACTCGAACTCGGATACTCTGGATTAAGAAAACACACTAATTACCACTGGGTTGATGCCTACTATATTATCATTTTCGACCACACTAATCTAAGATATGATTATAAAATATCATATTATTTTAATCACAGTTAAAAACCGTGATTGATTGATGTTCTTGTCTCAGTTTTCTTAAAAACCGTGATAATAAAAACTATGATCTATTTGAGTTGTTATCACACTTAAAAACCGAGATCTATTATAATTAATCACATTTTTAAAAACTGTGATTTATTTTAGTTGTTATCACACTTAAAAATCGTGATCTATTATAGTTGTTATCACACTTAAAAACCTAGATCGATTATAATTTCAACACATTTAAAAACTGTGATATATTTTAGTAGTTGTTATCACACTTAAAAGCCGAGATCTATTATTATTTCAATCACACCTAAAAAGTGTGATCATTCTTTTTTTTCACACCTAATAACTGTGATAAAAAGTTTAAGTGTGATATATAAACATTTTACTTGTCTCGGTTCTCTTAAAAGTGTGATCCTTATCTTTAGATAAATGTGATCTATATCTCTTTTCTTATTAGTGGATATAATTTGTCTCACCTTTTGTATAATTGTGACAAAAATATCATGAATTCAGTCACAGTTTAAAAATGAGATTAATTGATATAATTTATCCCGCTTTCTCAATAACCGTGACAAAAATATCATATCAATTTAGTCACAGATTAAAAGTGTGATAGTTTGGTATAATTTATCTCGTTTTTTCAATAATTGTGATAAAAATATCATATCATTTTTGTCACTGTTTTAGATGTGAGATTGATATATATAATTTATCTCGTTTTTTTAGAAACCGTGACAGAAATATCATATCAATTCAGTCACAGTTTAATAATGAGATTGATTGATATAATTTATCTCGGTTTTTCAATAACTGTGACAGAAAAATTATATCAATTAAGTCACACTTTAAAAATGAAATTGATTAATATAACTTATCTCAGTTTTTCAATAAGTGTGATAGAAAACTGCAAGTGTAATATATATCTTTTCATTGTCACGGTTTTATTGAAACTGTGATTGTTTTCATATCTTAAGTGTGACCTATGTCCAATTTTGTAGTAGTGGAAGATGATACATATTTTTTACACCCACGGCTCTAAGCTCTTGGCTCTCGGCTTGTGGTATATTTTTTATTTTTATTTTTATTTTTTTTGTCGAAAAACCTGTGAAGTCTCCTTTGATGACGACAAACATATTCTCTGATCCGTGCGCGGTCTGGCGGATGGATCTTAAGATTTTTTTTAATTTAATAAAATGTATTGAAGATGAAAAAAAAAAAAACCTTGGACGAATGCCAATCCAATATGACTAGACTCATGAATTTCTTTTTTTTCAATGTTACCCAAGAAATATAAATTCTAGTAACGTTGAAGCAAGATCTCCTGCATGAAAAAGAGGTTTGGGTTGATTTGCTTTGTGAATTTTGCACTGGAGTCGAAAAATATGCGATGACCCCTCCACCCCCTACCCCCACCCCCTCTTTTTTATGGAAAAAACATAACAATGCCTAAAAAGAATCTGGATCCATAATAGGTTTGATTTTAAGGAAATTTAGACAAATTCTTTTTCAAAGCGGAAGAGGATCGGGAGGTTCACCAATATTAAGATACTGAACCAGTGCCTCTGCTCTCGATACAATAAAGAAAATCAAAATACTGAAACGGAAAGGAAAAGACTCAAGGCGATGTTTTATTGAAGTGAATATGTAAGGATACAACTCTCCTTTATATAGAAGAGAATTCCTAATTTAAATAAATAAGATAAAGATAAAATTACAACTAATAATTTAAATAAAATAACTGAAGATAATAACTATTTAATCTTAATAACTATACGAAAGGGTTAAATCTTATCCCCAGGAGGTTCTTTCAACTCATACACTTCAAGGATTAAAACCGAGTCGAGGCAAATAGGAGTGTCTCTCGTCTCAAATTTATGTCGTAAAAAAAATTTGCGTAATCATCGCTTTGAAAAAAAAAACGAGAACTAAAAATATATATAAAAATAAAACAAAAAAGCTGCGTGTGATAATCATGGGTTTGGAAGGAAAAAAAACTACTTATTTACATTTCATATAAATACAATATATATATAATAATAAGGTCAAAGTTTCAGTGCTTTAAATTCATTGATTTTGGAGAGCCCCGCCATTACTTGGCTTTCTGGCATCAAAAGGCGTCCTGAGGGCAGCTATTATGAAGCTAGGTATGCTTGTTAGAGAATTTCTTTCTATTCCATTTCCACACCTTTTAAAAAAAATTCATTTTCTTTTTGCAAGATTTTTCATGTATATATAGGGTGACTCTATATAGAGAAAATATATTTGACTAGTAAAATATTTTGGAGAACGACCACGTGTGGAAAATTTTGTTCGATTGTCATTTACTTAAATTGCTGGTTTTAGTATAGATACAAAGAAGTTTGATTCTCAGGTTGAAGCATTTTTCATGATACTGACTTCCTCCTGTTCCACACGTTTTAAATGTAATCATGCTCTTCGAAATATACTAGCCTGTTGTCTAGGTACCTAATCAGGGACGGCTCCAGAAATTTAATGATACGGGTCGAAAATTTATCATATTTTATAATTATTAAGCTTAATCTTATATTATATTTTAAAGTAAAAAACTGTCAAATTGATTCAATTTAACTATTTGACCCGACCCACACCCGATAATAAAAAAACGACGTTTCTCATCCCACGTCCCCTCAACTTTCTCAATTTCTAAACAGTCTCAAAACTTCCATCCACCAGCCACGTTCTTCCCATCTTTTTTTCAGGCTCCGTATGTTCCATTTTTCAGTTTCTTTCTTATCATTCGAAATTGCAGATTCCTCGCCAAACCCACCTCCCCACCTTTTCTCCAACCATATCCACTCTCGGAAGAGTTTCAACCCATGTTGCGATACTATGTCTATAACCACTTTCCCCATTTTCTCTACTTTTACAATAAATAAAAAATAAAAAAAATATAAAAAAAACATTTCCGATTCCGGTGATTCCGGTAATGCTGTGACCGAGAAGAAAGTGGAGATAATTAAGATAAGCTATCTTGCTGTGACAAAGGACGCTGCCCTCTCATTCTTCCCATTTCGGTTTTTCCAATTTCGGTAAGGCCAGATGAAGAAGTTTTTTCCGATTCTGGTGATTCCGGTAATGCTGTGACATAGAAGAGAGTGGAGATAATTAAAATAAGCTATCTTGCTGTGACAGAGAAGAGAGTGGTACAATTGTTTGTCACAACAACGCATGTTCACAAGGTAGATTTCAATCTTAATCAAGTAAGCTATCTTGCTCATTTTTAACTTTTCGATTTCGTCAAATACAGTTTTTGACAATATTCATTGTTTTTGTTTGTTAATATGTGCAGTGTTTCAAGTTTGGGATTCTGCTACCTTCATTTGAAATTTGCAAAGGTTGATGTTGATTTTTTTCCCTCATACTAATTTTTATGGGCCATCATGTTTTACTAGGCTTGCATTTGCTATAGGATCTGTCCATCTTACTGTATTGGTGTTTTGCACTCATGCTTTTTCAATGGTCTATATACCGTCACCAGCTGATTTCAAGACGACATCGTCTGCCTCTTGAATCCAATTTTCATCAGGTCTATTATTACAGTATTCTTTTTTTTGGAAAAGTTATTCTCTTTTTTATTCTTGCTCATTTTCTTTGAAGTCTTATCGACCTTAATATAAGATCCGGTTTATGGTGTTTGCATTTTCCGACCTGGATATGTTGTTGCTAACAAATTCGATCCAGTTTAGAGAACCATTGCTTTTGTGTTAAAGAATGACTTTGGTCGAGTCTTACACGATTACAGTTCCTCTTTACATTGCAATGAGCTCTCCATAATCTGACACGGACCGCATAGATTTCAAAACTGGGTGTGAGTCATCAAGGAGAACTTGACGGAATATGAGACACTTCATAATATGTACACTTTTGTTGATTCCGGGTAAGTCTTATAAGCAATGTCAAGCTCATGGTCCAGGTAGAGAACATGAGACTTCTCTTCTGTGTCAGCCTTTTACCATTCAGATTAAGCTACAGTTGTGTGTTTCATTGACGGTGAAACAACAGATGAGGATCATGTATCTATATTACATATCATTTTCTTTTTCAGTTGTTAGTAGATTTTGTTACTTCATTATCCAATGGATCATGGATGTTAGGTACCGATATTCATTGCTTGGGACAAAAAAATTTTATACGAAATCTTGGGACATTTTTGCAAAACATTATTTCTTTTATTTCCTTACTGTTTATGTGATTTTTCATTAGCATTTCTTTTTTCACAAGACCAGGTTCTGGACAAATTGGAGACAATAATAAGTACAAAACACAAATTTGGCACTATATGAGGAACCTGATGTTTAAATGACACTAATTGTACTTCTTCTTTATATGGTGTTTTCATGTATTTGCAGACTGTTGATGCATTCTCCGTTCTAATGTAAATTGTAAAAGGTTTGTATGTGCATAATTTTACGTGGCATAAAAAGCATATGTGATCCTGTAATTGTGTTTGATCCTGTAATTGAAATGTTTGAGGAATTAATTGTGTTTACTTTGTGTTCATTCATACGGGTTTTTCATTGTCTTCTATAGTTTTGCAAGAGTGATCAGAATGGTAAACATTGGACCAGTTTTGCAACAGTGATAAGAATGGTAAACATTGGACCGGTACCTGTATAAAATTTACAGCATTCGCAAGAGCGATAAGAGGATGGTAAACATCGCCTTCTGTAGTTTTGTACTCCATTATTTGAAGTGTAAATTCATTGCTCTGTTGGTTTGCAGAATACGCAACATTTTGAGTCAAATACATCATTATGTAAAGTGATTACCAAAGTTCTACTTACATTGTGAGGTGTGGTATCTTCCTTCAATTTGGTCAAAACCATTTTTACTTGCACTCATGTTCTTGATATAATATTTAATGTTTTTGTTTTCTTTATTTTTTTTCCTGTAAGTGCTGCGTAAAAGGTTATCTTTTGCAAAGTTAACGAGAGATTGATTCAACAACAAGGATTACTTAGGTCATAGTACGACCCAAAGATTAATGTGTCAGGCTTCCATCTTTTGGACCTCAAAGCAATAGTAATGGTGAATTTAAAAAACCCTATCCAAAGAGGTATCTGTTTGTTTGAGTTTTTAGTTTCATCAAACCTTCCTTTAACTAAGAAAATATAATAGTGGGATGCGGTTCACCAAGTTCATTGGATGATACTCATAATGTATGCCGCTTCAAATATTCTTCATTCAAGAGCTACCTTTCAGATTTTGCAGCATTTTGTATTCATATATTGGGCCAATAGAAGGAGATGCTCTTGATTCTTCCTTTAAAAGTATGTTTCTCACATTTGCAGAGTCACATAGTTCTAATGAGTTCCACAACTATCATATGTGCCGTGTGGAAACTGCTGAATTAAAGAGTGCACTTGATGTTAGAAAGGGTCGAATTGCGTTCACAAAAGTGTGAATTTTCTATAATGAATGTGTGGCGAAGCAAAATTCGAGCATAAAAAGAGTCTGATGACTTGGAAACTAATCACCAAAATATTTGATTCATTACTTTGAATTAAATGTAATCATTATGTGTGTACACACAATGTACCCCATCTCTTTTCAAATGTAAGACACCGTGATTTCAACTTGAAACAATTCATTTTTGTTTAACGGGGGTGGTATTTAATTAGTATTCATTTTCAATTTTTATGTTTTTTCCGTGCATTGCACGGGTTTTCCCACTAGTATTATATATTATAGTTCAATACAGGTCTATAGAGATCAATATATGAAAATAAGGGGGTCAATACACATATAAAATGTGTATCAAAAAAATAATTTTCACTGTAATATTTTTTTAGCGGGTCGGGTGACCCATTTGTCACTATGTGTAGCCGCCCCTGTACGTAATAACCACTTTTGTATATTGGCTTGACTAGGAAAGCACAGTATTCTGCATTGCTAGCTCGAGCCCTCGTATATATCCATGGAAAAACATGTCATCCGTCGAGATATCAAACCTGAGAATATTTTAATTGGTGCAAGGTGATTTTTTTTAGTGTCGTCATATTGTATTAATTGCACGTTATGTTTCCTAATGAAGTGGGAAAAACTTTGATTCTCTATCGTTCGGCAACTTCCAGGGTAATCTTAAGGTTTGTGATTTTGGTTGGTCTGTACACACTTTCATTCATAGGAGGCTCCGATGGTAGAAAATGATGCTCAATATTCTGGGTATGTTCATGTTATTTCACATGACGAAATTGGAGAAACCGACTCGCCAACTTGATGCAAATCTCTTTCCAGCAAGCTGTACAATACCTGATTGATCGAACGGCTGAAAAGAAGTTTTTCCCGGCGTATATTTCATTTGTCAGCAAAAGTTATTCCATGGAAGAATCTCCGCCACCAAAACGTTTTCCACATCTTGCGGTTTTAGTCAATTGCCGGCAGATATATAAAAACAGCCACAAAAGTTCCTAGCTGAGCAGCCAACACTACAAAAATCTTTCTTTTTAGCGGTGGATTTGGCTTACGATTGGATTTTACATTCCATCGCTTAATCAGTATGATTTATCGGCGGTTTTTAAATTTCCACCACTAAATGAATAGGAATTTCATAATATCACTCATTTATCGGCGGATTTGTATCATCCACCGTTAAAAGGAATATTATTTTTAAAACCATCGCCCAAATCATAAGATAATATATATCTATATCGCATTGCTTACGACCTAAGATTCCACAGAATACTATGCCCAAAGAAAACGGTTCCACAGAATAGCGAAAGTGGATCTCTTAATACCTAATGGAAGCAGCGACACCGGAGGTCGATCAATCAAACGTTTTAGTGAGCGATCTGGAAGATTCAAGACGAAGTAAGATCCGATCATTTGGCCTAGATTCAAGTCAGAACTGAGATCCAATCATTTGGCATAGATTCAAGTCAGAAGTGAGATCCGGCATTGAGAAATGGCATCGGCGATATTGAAGTCCGGCATCCGCTCCGCCCTATGTGGTGGTGCTCCTCGTCATCAGATCTATTCCTCGAATACGACTTCTGATTGACGAAAGCTTATAGAGATTTCAGATGAGTATATTGCGATTTCTGATGCTTCCGATCGACAAGAAGAGTATATGGCAATTTCTGATCTACATTCATTCAGACGAAGAAGAGTATATGTCGGTCTCTGACAGTTCCAATCGACTAAAGCACTTCGGTTGTTCACACAATTTGGGAGTAGATCGAGTCATCATGTTCAGGTCTTAAGAATTTCCTATTCTTCGCCTTCTTAATTCATTCCTTTTTCTTTCATACGATCTTAATTCTTTCATCTTCATACCTTATTTCTTTTTTCTTGCGTGGTCAAGCAGTCACCGACGACTAGCTTTCAATGTTAGTCGTTTATTACGAAATGCCTGTTTTCATTCTACTTTTTCTCTTATTCTGCGAAGCTGACTGCTGCTCTTTCGTAGATTGCATTTTTTTTGTTTGGGAAGAATTTTGAAAGAGCAAAGATAGTTTATCAAAGAGGAGTCAAGAAAATCAGTGGTCAACCCAGTGGACGCTGTGTTTGTTGGATAAGGATACATGCCCCGATTTTTTTTTACAGAAAATGCCCCGAAAATCAATCTGCACCGTGTATTGTGTTGTTGACAAGACAGGAGACAAAGACAAAAAAACATGAAGGGTGCAGATTTAACTTCGGTGATATTTCGGGAGTTGACTTCGGGGCGCCTAGCTTTTTCCGTGTTTGTTAGGTTCCCTTCTCGCTTACCCCTCAAATGTTTGTAAAAAGGCTTGTGGCACAGACCAGGAGTGGGAAAAGGGGTTAGAAACGGTGAGGATTAAATTTGAGTGAATATGACAGAGAAGTCATAAACCAACATAACTATGCAGAAAAAGAAGGCGACAAAGTAGAAAGGAAAGGATGTTCTGACATACTTAAAGCTTTCATTGACATTATATCTGATCGGGAAAGAGAATTTTCGGTCTCGGAAACATGATAACAAAAACTCAGTAACACTTACTACAATACATCAGGTTTTCTTGCTAATCATCGAACTTTTGTTTATTTCGCCAGGCTCCATTATAATTTTTTTTGTTCTTCGATGCAGTCAAAAGGTTTAGAGTTGGACGTTGTTTTCAATGTAAAGGTACAACGTGGAATCTTCTTTTAACTCTTTGCTTTCAATGTGGCTTTTTCCTGTTTAGTCTTATCCATTGTATTACATTTATTTTATAGATGGTGAAAATCCTCAATCTTATTCCCATCTTATCATTAAAATAAGAAATCATAAAAGCTGTAGAAGACAATCACTATTTCCTAAAAAGTTCTTGCATCCTGATCAGGAAATTAATCATAGGCAGGGATATGAATAATACTCACAGGGACAGGGGAGGTGAGGTTGTCACAGACACTTCGCCATAAAAGACAAGTGAGGTTGTTCAAGATTCATGACACTGCCCCATAGGTAGTAGTTTGATCTGCGATCTGAGAAAAGCCACAAAAAATTTAACAAGGATAAATGTAAATCTAACTACATTTCTGTGATTTTGTTGTATCCGGTCCTGAATACACGTCTGATGGATTGATCGAATTTTGGAAATTGTAGATACACCAGTTGTGTACCTAATCATGAATCAGGCATTTCTACAGTAACTCTGTATCTGGTGCGTATGGGGCACATAATAAGCCTCTAGCTTCATGTATATTGCAGAACCATAACTTTGACTTTTGACATGCATTGCGATTTTTATATATTGAAAATGAGTTAATCAAGCAGATGCACCAGCTAGAGTTATGATCAAACATTTCACCACCTTAGCAAATTTTGCTCAGTTTTGGCTCATTGTTCTCTTTTTTTCTTTTTTTTTTTGCTAAGGTGTGTTGTAATTCAGTCCCCTGTTCTTGAAATACCATTATTTTTAGTTTCTAGAGGAGTCTTTTCTTTTTGCAGACGATCTAAATTCTGCTTTATTACTTTTTCTAGCCACCACATTTTGTTTTTCCACTTGGCTTGGTAAAATTGTTGTTGTAGTCTTAGTTTCTTGCATTAGTGTTGTGGGGCTGTTGAGCTTGAGGATCTTCAGGCCATATTAAATGGGTTGATTGGTATCAAGTTTCTATCTGCTTTTTGTCGATCATGTGGGCATCATTTATTGTAAATGGTGGATTGATGAAGTTGAAGCATAGTGTCTCTAAATCCCCTGAATTTCCTTGTGGAATGATCAAGCAAATACAAGAAATTAGTTCTGATTATTTTTGTATGCGTTGTTTTTTGAATTAATAATTTGTTTTTAAGAGATTCTGTTGTGTAACATAAAGATTGCTGATGGCGTCCTGTTCCAACAGACAACTCAGGACTGGGCAAGTATGCTTTGTAGACAGAACCCATAGTAGAGCAAGTCTTTCTTACTCACAATCCTCGCTACTGAATTACTTGCAGAGAGCTGTTCTTGAACCAGCAATGCAGGGTCGTGACATGGTAGGATGTTCATGGAACTACTCTAATTCTGAGTTATGTTATTGAAGTAAATGGCTAAACATATATGCTGATGTTGGTCACTTCAGTAAAAGTTGTTGCATATCCCTATCATGTTTCTTTATTTTAACATGTCATTGTTGTATTAAAAAGGGGTTAGGTATGAAAGTGGTGGCCTTTTTGTAATTTTTTTTGGGAAAAAAATAGTTTTATAGGAGTGGTGGCCTTTTTGTAATTTTAGGAGTCATATTAGCCAAAGAGGAATTGGCTCTTAGTGTTGATCTTGGTACTTGCTAATATGACTGACGGGTATTCAGGAAGTGACCTTAAGGTTTGTCTACTGATTCTTTATGGTTTTTAATTCTTGGTTTTGTACTGTGTTTCTATGGCTCACAGGAATGTTAAAATCATTGGTTTGATTTGATTTGATTTGATTTGGTTTGGTTTTGTTTGATTTGGTTTGGTTTGATTTGCTGCAGGGAACACAAGTGTGATATTTTTAGGACCTTAAGGGTAAGCTAATATTTACTTCCCCTAAAACTTCAAATATACTATGGTGTGATTTGAGTTTTGCAGGCCAATGAGTTGCTGAGACTTGCCGGTAATTATTTCCTTTTTTTCTCCCTGTTTTATAGCTTTTGTCAATGCTGATTTTGGCTCATAATTAAGAGTTGACTGAATACACTAGCTTTTACCAGATTCAAATCTTCTGGAATATTCATGAGCCTGTTAAAGGACAGGTAAATAACAATCCTTTTAAGAAGTTGATTAGTCCAAGTATGCTCTGTTTTGGTTTTCATATGACCTGTTTGATTGAGTTCAATTTTTGAACTACTTGGTCCTTATATGTTTATGACTGATTGTCATTCCTATTATGCATTAAGTTCAGCTCCTCCTATTTTGTGTAACCTAAACTCAAAGAGCTATATCTAGTAGCATGCTTAAAGTTTTGGTTTAATTAAGTTATGGACATGTCCTAAGTTTAAGTTCAGGTCCTTAGTCTATTTCCAACTACAATGAGCTGATACTTGCAGGTTTTCTCATGAATTTTGATCTTGTTATTGCAAAATGTTCATACTTTGCAAGCTGCTCTTTGTTGATGTACTATTGTGATTTAAAACTTCCACTGATGGTTTAAATGTGCTGATATTCAGCTTCTTAACTTATTGCAGGATTCCCTTGTTCACCTGTTGATTTACCATATGTTCATCTGATAGAGATCTCAACCCTTAGAAGCTTACTGAACCGGTAACTAAACCTGTTGTTGTCCTCAGGACATGTCCAGGACATGTCCATGTCCAGGACATGTCCTGACCCTGCCCAACTGTGCCCTATGCTTTGCATTGGCTTTAGATCTTGTTAGCATCATGTTTTAGGTTGTCTTGTTCATGTCTTGTTGGTTTTTGACCTTGTCTTGACGTTGTTTGGAGCTTGTCCAGGGCATGCCCATGTCTAGTCTAGGACTGTCCAACAGACTTGTCAAGACAAGTCTAGTCTTGTCCATCCTTGCATATGTTCTTGCTAAATGTGGTGTAAATTCTAAAGATTTTGTATTTTTCAGACGTATTTTATAGCTGCTTGAATTTATTGTATTTTGTCTGTTCTACTACAAAAAGTTAACATCTCTGGCCATCATTGCTCTTATTTATTTATTATTTATTATTTTTGCTGAATTGAAACTGTTTTTTTTATTATATATTATATTTATTATTTATCATTTTCGTGAATTAAACCTGTAATAATTATTTATTATTTATTATGTTATTTTGCGGCGGAGTGAAAATCCGCCGCTAAAAACCATTTTTTTTTACCTGCACCATGTTTATTATTGGAAAAATGTTTTCCTGGCGGTTTTTAGACAATTACTGGCAGATAAAAAACCACTGCTAAATTCTTTTAGCGGCGGATGCAGAAATCCGCCAGCAAAGGGCTTAATACTTTTAGCGGCGAAGGTAAATACGGCGGATTTTAGTCTGCCGCGAATTAGTTTTAGTGGCGTATTTTCAGATTTCGCGGTGGAAAATTTCCGCCGCTAAAGATCATGTTTTTTGTAGTGCAAAAAACCACCGGGAAAGGGTAGTGGTGAAAGAAATTGCGGCGGATATTAGGGGAGGACCATACGGCTGCAAAAAAACTCTTTACCGGCTTTTGAAGCATTAGTGTGAAAAATATCCGCCCTAAAAGCATGTTTTTGTTTTGTAGTGAATCATACGGACCCCAACTAATTTTTTTGGGAAATTAGGGATAAAGACACAATCTGGAATATTTTTAAGTAACATAACAGCTACATATTTTTTATAGGGAGAATGACAACTGCATAATTTTTATAACGAGAAGGACAAACAGTGAATCCTGAAAATCAGTGAATCCCGAAATCAGTTAATTTCGATAATGAATTTTGAAAATTAGTGAATTTCGACAGTGAATTTTGGCAGTGAATTTAAACAGTGAATTTCGAACACAAATGAATTGCGACATTGAATAAATAGTTTTGTCCTTTATGCAAAATTTTCAAAAGACTCTCATTCTACTCAATTGATGAAATAATTTTGTCCTTCTCCCTCATTATCCCTAATTTTTTCTTGAAACTTTAATCAACAAATAGTATTAGAAATAAGAATTGGATATGGATTAAATGGTAATTGTCATTGCATTTTTGGACGAGAACTAAAGTTGAATCCCCATTTCCGTTCAATATAATAGAAAATCTAAATCCTTCTTCCCAATTATTTAAAAAAAAAAAAAAAGAAAAAAAAAAAAAAGACAGATGATATTAATTACAGTTCTTAATGGCTTCCAGCCTTCCACAATAGTCACATGGACATTACTCAAAAGTGCACAACAGAAACAAGGAATTCTCAGGTGTGAAAAGACATAAACCTTACATATAAAATTTTTTTTTTTTTAAAAAAAAAGAAGCCTTGGAATAAGTAATTTGTGATTTTTCCCAATCACTCTCATAATTTCTTCCCACTGCTATTCGATTGTCAAATCATAGTTAACAACGGCTGGAGCAGGTGATACATATTATTCGTCCTCGCTCTCTTCTGGCCTTGGTGGAGGGTTGGTGCATTTTCCCCTAGGCACATTGCAAGGGCCACACCGTCCGGCACATAGAGGATCAACTACCATTACACAAATTATGTCGACACAATCTTCTTCTTCTAAATTTAATTCTTTTGAACGCCAATCTATGTTGAGCATAAATTTTCTTGAACCCGTGAATGCCAAGGGAGCTTCCTTATTCTTCTTTGCTACTGTCAAGAAATATCCGTCCTTATTATGAAAAGAAAATCCAAAGCATGTAATTTTGCAAGTTTGAGGATATTAATGGTGATATATAATTAGAGTAATCAAGGGACGGGGTGTTCTGTTTTATCGGGTTTTCAATTTATTATACACAAATTTTGTGTTTCAAACTTCTTTTTTCTTTTTTTTTGGAAACGATCAGCTTTATTCATTCAACGAAAATGCCAAGTATTTACAAGCGTTCAAACAGTCCACAAGACTAATAACATAGAATTATTGTTCTTCTAATTTCAAGCTAATCTAATATTTGAGCCCTATCCACCATTTGAGCAACAAAGACATGCGGCGGAAGGCAACAACAATTCTCTTCAAAAATGCGTTTATTGCTTGAACCAAATACCATAAATAAGCTCCCTCTAGATGTAGCTGCATTTCGGTGAGGCTACTACAGCACGAACATAATGTAACGACAAAGCAACCCATTCTTTGTTCGTCTCGGCAGCGAAGAAAGCATTCTTGCTGCAGGATCAAGAAATTTCTCCCAAATTGCTTTGGGCCAGTAACAATCACGGAGTGCATGATGGGATGTCTCTTCTGCTACGCCGCAAAAACCACATATATCGGAGTCCACAGTTTGGCAGCGATATAATTGTGTATTAACAGGTAAAGCATCATGACATAGCATCCAAACGAAGTGATTACCTCGACTTGGGCCTTTAAGCTCCCAAATCGCTTTCCAAATGGGATCTAGGCTCTGTTGAATTCTCGCATATATTTGAGAACGGTAACCCGAGTTAACCGTGTACTGCCCCTTTGAATCATCCCGCCATACGAGAACACCATCTATTATCTCAGCTCCACCATCAATAATCGCGATCCCACTTTTAATACTCCTTCATACTACTGAGCTACCTTGTTTTAACGGTTGGTGAATGTCCCCATATTTTTCTCTTAGTACATCGACCCATAGAGACTTCTTACCCTTTAGATATTGCCACGCAAGTTTTGCTAGGAAGGCTTGATTCATGTCTGCAAGATTTTTAAAGCCTAGTCCACCCGCTTCCTTAGGCAGGCATAATTTATCCCACGAAATATGATGCATCGTTCTCTTTTCCATGTATCTCCCCAATAAAAACTTCTACAAATGCGTTCAAGTTGAGATATAATACTTGCTGACAGTTTAAACGTTTGCATGGCATAAAAAGGTTGTGAGGCCAAAGAGGTTTGCATTAGAATAGCCCGACCTGCTCGAGGTAGAGTATTTGCTTTCCACAATGCTAGTTCATGCCGCATTTTATCCACAAGATAAGAGAAAGTAGATATTTTCAATCTGCCCTGAACCAGAGGCATCCCTAAATATTTTCCCAAGTCCGATGTGTGTTGCATTTCCAGGGCTCGATTGATGAGTTCCCGCCGCATAGGACTGATATTTGAAGAAGTTTGGAACTGAGATTTAGAGACATTTATTTTCATACCAGAGATGCTGCAGAAATCCTCCAAAACAGAATCCATAACTAGCGCTTGCACCTCAGTTGCTTCCCCAAAAAGAAGCAGATCATCCTTAAAGAACATATGAGAAATTTTAGGGCCATTCCTAGAGAGTTTGACTGGTTTCCATAGACCTCCTGCTACTGCTGCCTCAATTTTCTGACTCAGTACTTCCATTACCAAGACAAATAAATAAGGGGCTATTGGATCTCCTTGTCTAAGGCCACGTTTCGGTTTAAAGGATGGTAATCGTTCTCTATTCCAGATAACTGACAGAGAAGTTGATGTCATGCAAAACATAATAAGGTCACATAGCTTTTGACTGAACCCAATAGCTTTCAAAATCTGATGAAGAATGTCCCAATCAACATGGTCATAAGCCTTTTCAAGATCAACTTTCACCATCATTACCCCCTGCTTCCCTTTCTTCTGACGCATATAGTGGACGATTTCCTGAGCAAGAATAATATTTTCTGTTGTCCCTCGATCAAGAATAAAAGCTGCTTGGGTCTTAGCAACTAATTTGTCGATAATTGTGCTTAAGCGATTGCCTATCATTTTGGTGATAGTCTTAATGATAACGTTCACCATGGCAATTGGCCGGAAATGTGAGCTCATACGGGACGGTCTTTCTTCGGGATGAGAGATATCACAATTTCGTTCATATGTTCGGAAATGTCCCATCTTGAAAGGTGCGAGTAATGAAGCGAACAACCGATTCCCCACAATGTCCCAACAACGTTTAAAGAAACGAGGCGGTAACCCATCCGGACCGCTGGCTTTATACGAACCCATATCGAAATGGCGGTTGCTATCTCATTTTCACAAACATCACGGTTCAAAAATTGCAAATCAGTGTGATCCAATATGGGCATGTATATAGATTGGTCCGGCAAATAGCATGAGATTGGCTCGCATAAATATCCACAAAATGTTGTTGGATAATGTGTTTAATTTCCTCTTCATCGGCTGTCCAAGACCCGTCAGTTCTTTTCAGCATATTTATACGTGACTGATGCTTCCTTACTTGCGCAATTTTGTGGTAATACCGAGTATTTCTTTCTCCCTCCACAAACCATTGCAATTGAGACTTCTGATGCCAATAAGCTTCTTCTTGGTCAAGAATAAGATTGTACTCCTCCAACAATTCTTTCAGGTCTTCATTAAAAAGTTGGATGGTCTCACACTTTGAACTTGTTGGATGCCATCAATTCGATTCAGAATATTCTGTTTTCTAAAACAAATGTTTCCAAAAACTTCCATGTTCCAAGACATTGCAGCTTCTATGAAAGATTTAATCGTTTGCGAAATGTCCTCTTCCATTACATGCCAGTTCTTAGCAACAAAATCAGAAAAATCTAGGTGCTGAAACCAAGCATGTTGGAAATAAGCCCGGTTGATGGTCCTCCTATGAACTGTAGTCGGAATTAAATTGAGTAGGAGAGGACAGTGATCCGAGTGCGTTCTAGGGAGATGTGCAATAGACGCATCTGGAAAAAGTTCCATCCAATCACTAGAACACCAACCTTGATCCAATCTTTCCATAATCCTTTTCCCTTTAAACATCGGTCCCATCCAAGTAAATTGTGGCCTATGAAAAGAAATTTCCATCAGATTGCAATTGCTAGTAAAGTTACGAAGGCTTTCGACATTTATACCCCCAATAGTTCTCCTCCATTATTGTCCTCTTGGTTGATGACTTGATTAAAGTCGCCAATTAAACAAAGACGGCTTTCGATGCATCGATGATTCCTCCATATATTTCCAAAATTCATTTGAATCGATGGAGTAGGTGAAGCGTAGATTAAAGACAAGATCCAAGCGACCGAGTTGTTCTGCATTATAGCAACATTCAAGCTATGGTTTGTACTGGGAAGCAATTTTAACGTCAGATCAATATCCTTCCAAAAACACCAAATTCCCCCCAGAAAACCCCTTACTTCAATAGCTAGAAGATTAGAGAAATTACAATGCCTCAAAATATTTTTCACCTTAAGACTAGACGTTCTGGTTTCTAGCAAACACAGTTGAGCAGGATCATGCTTGCTAACATACTCTTTCAGATGTCAAAAAAAATCTGTGGAGGCTGCCTCACGGCAATTCCAAACTAATAGCTTCATTGGGTAACATAATTTTCACTATTCCGGCCCAAAACAGAACTTCGGACACCATCTTTCATAAAGTGGTACCCATCATCTGGATCGATTTCCATAACCCGATCATTACTTTTGGACGTGTGTGTATCAGGAGGATTCATTTTAATATAACTTGAATTACAGAAAGAGGCGAGATACGGATTTCGCCTCCTTGGACCGCACCTATTGAGTCTGAACATGTTGAGATTGAGATAAGGAGGCCAATTTGAGACATCTTGCAACACCGTGAGAGAGGTGCCTCTTTGTAAAATTGAGACCGAGTGTCGCTTGCCTTGCTTGCACAGCGCACTATTATTCTCCATGGACGATTTCTTACGTTTATCTCCGGTGTTACTTGGGAAGTTGAATTATATCGTGGGCCAATAGTCCTGAGAGAAATGTAGCTTGTTTCGTTGGCCCCGTTGCATGAGCTTTCGATGTAACTATATTTGTTCTAGACATGGCGGATATCTGAGGTGCAGCACCATACAAGGGAACTTTGTCCATTCTATGTGCCATCTCTCTAAGTTCATTTGGAACTTCAGCCTTTTCAACTTTACTTTGATCATGTTCTATTTCTGTAGCTAAAACATCAAATCTTGACCCTGATGGCCTATCCTCTTCCATAAATTGGGGTCCATTACCAAAAACATTATGCTCCTCTCTAGTTTCCGTTCCCTGTGTCTGTTTCCCTCTATTACCGGTACCATTTTACCCCAATTAGAGTTTCTTCTTCAGGTTTGAGCTACCATCCAGGGCCCAAGAGGTTTATCTGGGGTCGGCCCTGCTTCCGTCGGAGGAGATTTGCTTGCTTCATGCTGCAATTCCGTATTTTTCTTTAATAGGCACTCTGGACTTTTATGACCGAATCTTCCGTAATCAAAACAAATCATCTGAAGAGCTTCATATTCAGTTTTGAATTTATGCCCATTCATCACAATGTGAGTTTCCAGAATACGTTCAAAATCAACTTCTATACAAATCCTTGCGAACCTCGCCCTAGAAGAAACTTGTGTATAAAGATCAATCTTAATTGGCTTACCAATTTCCTTGGTGAGTTCCTCCAGAATTTCCTCTTCAAACATCTCATGTGGTATTTGCCGTATGCGTATCCAGATGAGGGTAGACGTGATTTTCTCGTTCGAAGGAATGAAGAAAGGCCGCCATTTAGAAATTGCTAGATAGTGCCCCTGCACCACCCATGGTCCGTTCATTAGAGCCCACTCATAATCTTCTTTGCTCGTAAAGCAGACTACAAAGTACCCAAGATCCAAATCAATAACCTGAATATCTCTATTTTTGCACCACAATGTTGATAGACGTTGGTACAGGGCCTTATACGAAATGTTTCTACCCAGAAGTTTAACAATAAGAGCACGCCTCCATGGCCTCCACAATACAGCGCAGTGTTCGAGTGGTATTTCAATCCCTTTGGCATCTTTCTCCGGTCCCCTCCAGTGTTCGGGCGTGGAAAGAAAGTCGGCAATGTCGGACTCATCTTCATCTTCTCCAGTATAGTAAATAGTGTCTGGCATCTGTTGTTGGACGATAGATACACCGCTTCTTCTTCCCAGACAGTCTCGTTAACCGTATTTGGTATTCTCCAATCTCGAGGTGGGCCAGGGTCATGCTCAAAACGGCCTGAAGCTTCCTTATGTAGGTGATCCCCTTCCACGGCGTTTGATTGTTTTCGGTGTTTCAAACCTTAAAGTGCATTTATAACCACAACCTTTTTTAAAGAACGCGTAAAAAAAATTCGTATTATTTACTAGATCTAACAAAATAACTATCAAGGTACAGATCTGACTCGAACAATAAATAATAATAGTACGGTGCAAAAAATAGAGGCCTAGAGATCAACCGAGGCAAGTAGTTACTCTTTCCTTAAGACAATTTGCTCCAGTATGGTGCCCACTGTATTACCAACTGTCTCTCAAGATACAACGGCTTACGTCTCGGATTTAGATGCACTTCAAAAATCCAAACTCCGGCGAGCTTACAGAGTGCCATGACTTCTCTTCGAATCAATAACTAGATCTATATGAGACTCTTTGTGGTGGAGAAGACACAAGAGAATAAACTGAATGCTTAAACTTCCATCTATGGGGTTCTTTATGTAGTGGAGAGGAGGAGCCAATACTCAATCTGATTGGCCGAAAACTTCATCAAACTTTTCCCCTTGGAAAAGTAACGGCCGACTTTTCCCTCAAAGAAATCATCTTAGGCGCCCTTTTATTCCCCACGCATGTTGGGATAGAAATCCCTCAAACTGATTGGTCGGATGACGCATCTGTGAATTCTGATTGATCGGATGACTCAATCACATGCCAAAAATAAAATTAAATTTTGATTAATTTCATAAAGAAATTTTGTCCAAAAAATTAATATCAACATCCGATCTGATCCGATCCAAGCTCGAGCACGAGCCGAGCCGAGCCGGCCGCCGCACGGTGGCGCACGCGTGTGGAATTATCTAGGTCCTCCCTCCTGCACAAAAGTGTCTTGCCCCTTAGGACACATCCATAAGAGACACACTAGCTCTTATCACTTGAATTCCCAACACTCAAGTTTTCAATGTGCGAGAATGGGGTGAGATCCTCCCTTCAACTCCCATCTCCTACATATTTTCTACCAACCTTAGCCATTAATTTCTCATTCACCCGATATCTAAATCGAGTGATTCAAAAAACAAACAACAACTAATCCGTATGGAGTATTTAATGATATCATTAACTCTCGATGACATAAATCGGAGCCTATCTGTAATTAGCGCTAAAGTTGACTGTTCAACCCTTCAATCGGGCTTTTTCCCCAACAAAATTAAATAAGGGGTTTAGTTTTGGAGGTTGATGTGGGTTTGTAGCCGAAGAATTGAATGAGGGTTTTGGGTTTAGTATTTTTGCAAGGCGTGGATAGGGAGCGATGGAAGGGAGTGGGGTATGGATGAATGGGGATGAGAACACCCGTCCAATTTGTGTGTCTAAACCAAAAACCAAAACCAAAAAATAAAGCACAATGAAACGACGTCGTTTTTACTTAGACACCGAAATTAGACACACAAATTGGACAGGTGATCTCATCCCGGATGAATGGGGCAAAGTTCAGTCGAAAATATATTTTTTCCATTAAATATCCGATATAATACAACACAACACCAATATATCGTGATTCAGCCGCTGACAATTTAAATAAAAACTTATGAACCGCGTTCCAATAAATTTAATAAAATATTAGACATTACCGGAGCTGCATGTCGTTCCAACCCAGTTCCAACAATGCATCTATCGGACCAAGCCAGTAGATATTGATGGTATTCGTAAACAAAAAAAAAAAAAAAATATATATATATATATATATATATATATATATACAAACGAAACGAGTGTAATATAAATTTGGGATAAGTGTCAACCAACTTGGTTATTTAACTCAGGAGCAAACAAGGTTGAGCCCATATATATCTCTACCCAGAATCAACTGCAACAAAATCTCTCTATACATTATTAAAACAACTATATACTATAGAATATATATATATATATATATATATATAGATAGCATATGTGTCAGTTGTATGCTTTCAGACGATTGATTAATATTTTATTGAGACTCATAACGAGTTAACAAAGATCCGTGCAACACAATATTTGTCAAAGATAAATTTCTGTCACTCAAAAAAAAAAAAAAAAAAAAAAAAAAAAAAAAAAAAAAAAAAAATTGATATATAGACATATATATGTATATCATTCATGGTAAAGTTCGAAAATAGTAAACAATTTGATATGTAAATTCCTTCAGATTGCGGTAGATATCGAGTATTAGGTACAAAATGTGTTGAATACATATCATGTTAACCGATTTTGATACAGCTGCATTTAGGCTGGAGCCTGGAGCTGAAGGATTAGAATATGTAAAATACAGATTTACCATATTTTACGGATTCTACAAGTGCTCTAAGGCCACAGCGTACTTAAGTCCTAATTCCTAACATTAGGTATATATATATATATATATATATATATATATATATATATATATATATATATATATATATATATATATATATATATATAGTATGTGTGTGTGTAAATTAGTGAAATGAAGGCAAGTTATGGCATTCAATTAGCGTGGCAACAAAAGTAAAACGGAAAGAAAAACACCAAATAGTTGAGAGTTTAGGAATTACCAAGAGATTCTCCAACCAGCTGCCAATTGGTGTCATGAGCATGCAGCTTCATCTCATTTTCACTTTCCTTTGGCATGCCTTCAGTAGCATAAGCATTTGCAAAAACAAATGCAATTGCAATGACAATGAAGAAGACTTTGACTTCCATTAAGTCTACTTTTGTTTGTGAAAGATTTGTAGGGAGAAATTGCATTAATTTGGGCAGCAATTTATAAACAGGTTTTTTTTGGAGTACTTGTTTCTTTGTTTGTTTGTATATCTAAAGAGCAAAATAAATTGTGGCGGTGTTGAATTACCATCTCTGCTAAAAGTTTAAGCTGATGGGAAGGTAGATAATTAACATTTTATATATCTCAATACACCCCCTCAAATGTGGGTCTGTAAGAAGAGAGAAAGACACAACACTTGATTTTTGATTTTTTTTAATGTGTGGGTCCTGTAAGAAGGGAGAGAGACCCAACACTTGATTGATTTTTTTTTCTTTTGAAAATTGTGTTTGGAGCGGGGTTTGCACCTATGATCTATGGATCTGCTACCATGTTGAACTATCATTTGGAGATAATGACAAGATTGAGTTGTTTAGATAATTTTGTCTGAATTTGAAATAAGATAAAGTTGTTAGGATAGATTATTTGGTTTATATACAGTTCTATTTGAATAGATCTCTATCTTGAAATAGTCTATAAATATTATTCCGGTTCATCAGTCTTATCAATCAATCAATCAATACAATCTCTTTTATATATCTCTATTATTGTATCAAAGATTTTCGACTAACGTCTTTCAGATCCTGGTCAATAGTAAAGAAACTCGTATGGGTGGGGGTTCGTTACGGTAATCTATACGAACCCTCACCCCTCACCCATCTTCTTTCATATTATTTTTTCGTTGATTTTTTTTCTTTCTAATCATCTACTGTCCCGTCTCTCTCAGCATACTCCCATCTCCACACACAGCTCCTCCTCCTCTTCAATGGCTGCCACACAAATCACCCCTCTTTTCCATCAATTTTATCACCCTCTCGGCTGTTGATTTGCAATGTCCTATGCTAAAAAAAAAAATTGCTCTCTTGTCATTATTACTCCGTTACACCTCAGCATTACGTGGTTCACCCTTTTTTTTTCTTTTCATTCCGTTTTTTTTCTTCTTATTTAAGGTATAACCCTCCATTCCAAATTGTATTACGGTTTTCTTAAGAGTATAACCCTCCATTCTTTTTCTTTAGTTTATTTAGTTAGGGTACAACCCTTCAGTCATTTTATTACGTTTTGTCTCAACCATATGTGGGTCGCACGGATAACCACACATCTAAATTTTTCTTTTTTATTCCTTTTCTGTTTAGGGAATCAACTTCCCTCCAAGTATTCCTTATTTTTTCTATCACTTTTTTTATGACTCCGCACAATTTTTGAGTCATCCCGCCATCATATTTCTTTTAGGGTATATCCCTACGACTATTTTCTCCTCTCTATTACTTCTTTTATGACTCCTCTATATCCCTTGTTGCTGATTGATCTGGAGAAGCATCTTGCCGGCACCAACGCATCAATCTTCATGTTCATTGCATTACAATGAGATTGCGGGGGCGTGTTAGGAATGACAAGATTGAGTTGTTTAGATAATTGCGTTGGAATTTGAAATAAGATAAAGTTGTTTGGATAGATTATTTCGTTTATATAAAGTTCTATTTGAATAGATCTCTATCCTGAAATAGTCTATAAATATTGTATTCTTGTTCATCAGCATTATCAATCAATCAATACAATCTCTTTTATGTTTCTTTATTACGCGGAGAATAATAGATAGGAAACTTTCCTGCTTTCAAATTCCAATTTGGCCGGCGAAAGCAAGAAAAACAGATAGGAAACAGAGAGGAACGATGTGCAAATTTAACCGCTTCAAAGACTGACAGTATAGTACTGCAAGTGTTTTCGCTCAAAGAAATAAGTGTATTAATGTATTTTTCTTTAAATTCTCAAAAATATGTTTTTTCTTTAATAGTCTGTAGTCTGTCTAAAATATAAATATATTTGGACATTTCACATAACTTTAAAAAATAGTTAAATGTTATTTAGTTTAATTATGACAATTATCATAAATGCAATAATCCGGAAGTGAAGTGTAAGAAATAAGTGAACATATAATATATTAAGAATAAAAGAAAATAATGTAACAAATGCTGAATTGGTATACTAATTAAATAGGCAAAAAGAAAAACTTAAATATATAAACTTATGATGTGTTTGGATTGCTGGAATGAATAAGAATTGAATGAAGCTGATAGAATTAAATGCTATGGAATGAGCGTGATTCCATTCATACATTTGGCTAGCAATTGAATGAAATGTATGAGATTCTATAGAATGTGTCAATTGACACGGTGGACGTGTTGAAATAGTGTCCTAAACCCAATAGGGTTGGACCGGATCTGACCGGGTCGGATCATTTCTACTATTTCTTTATGTTTATACATATATTGAATAGCTTTTCTATAATTATATATTTTGTTCATTTATATGAACCAATTTGTGATTGTATATATGACAACGTTTTTATTGTCGAACTGTGAAAGAGAAACCATGATAGTGAATATGGCTGATGAGATCTCGACTCTCTTTAAAGGTTTAATATTTAAATGTCTCTAGTTGTATGTGCTAACAAAGGGGACATTGATAGTACGATTAGACTAGCACGTATTAGATTTCTTCTATCTTATTGAAGACATGGATAGATCTCGTCTATCGAAGTGTAGAGACACTTGGACTGTACGTGGATGTGTATTAGAGAATGCGTACGTTCGATTGACCCACTTACTTTATTGAGTGTCTCACTATGTGGCGGTTGTGTAATTATCCTAAGACCGGAGTCTTCATGGCATCACGGTGTGGATTGTCATACTTTGACTCTATTGAGATTTCCCCTAGCCATGGGGCGTTAATGAGGTAGTGATTGGGTGTGATACTGAAGCATGCATAGGATTCATGTTGCTCGTCCGGAAATCGCGTACCCTGTGATTAGGGGTGAATATCCGAAAGAGCCTTCTTATAAGGAATGTCTTGCTCTCGTGAATTTTTGCAAAGTGGAAGTAATTGAGTTACTTCGAGAGAGCAAGATATCCAGATTATAACATACAGTCATTGATGGTTGACACTAGACGTACGACCGTATGGATATTATTACAGCGATAGGATTCTATTTACACGGTAACTGTTTCAAATGAATGGTAATAGTCATTGCATTTGACTCTTCCGATGATTGGGGGTCACCGTGTGTTGCCAGACGCTATTATGTGATCGTTAGGTATGAATGGCATTTTTGTAACTGCACTTTGTGTCTACGACCCACATATTCGGAAGCCTATCAGGTCACACACATATGAACATCTAGCCGGATTAAGATGTGGTCATAGATGGTAACCAAATAAAGGAAAGAATTTATCTCGTACAATAAAGGTTATAGTGATAAACTAATATGGTGGTATTTATTTATTATAAATAAATATAGTACAAGATATTAATTATGTTGATTAATTAAATATGTATATCGATACATATAATTTCGAAATGTGTATATATGATATACATGTATTTTGCAAATTAATTAATCATTGTATTATATTAATTAAAGAATATTCCGGATGCCAAATCTTTGGCTAAATGTGGCGCCATTTCAAAGTATATTGGATTTGAGTTGTGCAATTTAATTAATAAGATTACCATAATATTAATATTAGATATTAATTGATTTTTGGAAAATAGATTTATGGTAATAAGATAAAGATATATTCAATATAAGATATTGTCAATATATATCTTGGAAATATATTTAATATAAGATATTGAATATTAATGAGATAAATCAATCAAATATATTTTTCTTATTTTATTAAGAATGGGTTTTCTCTCTCATCAATCTACTAGAAGCTAATCCCAATCAGTTTGGAATAAGATGGGGCGCCCCAATGCTCTATATATTGGAGGCTTGGCTAGCTTTATTGAATAACACAATTCCAAGAGCTAATAGTTCTTGTGAAAAATAGAGAGCTTCTTAGAGAGATATTTTAGAGAGATAAAAAGTCGGTCTAGCAGCCGAGTTTTTCTGGTAGCAATCCATGATGGGATTCCGGCGAGGTGTTTGTGTGGATCACCGGTAGAGGCCGACCGCTTCGGTGGCTTCGTGCAGAAACTACAACCGTAGACAAAGCGTCAATCCAATTGGATCAACCAAGGTATTCTTTTGTCTACTTCTTTTATGCTTGTTGCTTAAACGAAGTCGATCTTGGGTAAAAGAAAATCAAAATTTTGAATTTCGATGCGTTCCCGCATTGATTTCCTAACAGTGGTATCAGAGCGAGCTTCGAGCTTAAGCAATAAGCTTGTTATTTTGCGTAGTTAATTTTATCGTTTAAATCACGTAATTAAAAGATGAAAGATTCTTTATTCGTAAAACGATACACAAAAAGAAAAAAACCCAGATCTGGTGGTGATCGGCCGACTGGCGGCGGCACCACCACCACCGGCGGCGGCAGGGCAGCCTGCTGCCGGCGTCGTTTGACCGGTCAAAGCTGGTGGATCTCCAAATTTTATTTTGTGTATTTTGTGATTCAATATGGTTCATAATTGTGATTGAAATATCTTATTGTTTAGTTGGTGTCATGTGGCTAACTAATCGTTCAAATAGTTTGGGTCATTGTGATGCCACATGGCATTAACATAATAATGGCATTTCCGAACTTTGTTTGGAATAGGCCTAGGCCCATTTCCAAATATTTGATTTGGAAAAAGGCATTTTGATTTTGGAAAGTGGCCAGACATTAACCAAAATATGGGTCTTTCCAAATTTTGTTTGGAATAGGCCTAGGCTCATTTCAAAATATTTGATTTTGGAAAAGGCCTAGGCCGTTTTCAGAATTTTGATTTTGGAAAGGGCCAAAGACATCCCTTTTGATTATGAATCAAAAGGAAAGAAACAAAAGAGACCCAATTTTAATTTTGATTTATTTTGGAATAGTTCTAATTAATTAAAATTAAAATTTTAATCGGTTTAAAATTAATCGTTAATTTTATTTCGATTAAAATCATTTAATTAATTAAATGTTAATTAGTTAATTGATTGGATAAAATTATTTAATAGATTAAACGTTAATTGATTAATTAAGACGCAAGTAGTTAAATTTTAATTTTATTTTTTTCATAAGATGTTATGGTATGGATTAGATATAGTAGATATAATATGATTATATGGACTCCGATTGATCATGGACTCGATCGATATGATAGATGTGAATGATTTAATTTTTCTGTTGGTTTAAAATTTGTCCTAGGCCGTTATGAAGAACATGACATAGTTTATTTTCTGCATTTATTTCATTCCAGTTAGCTCTCCCCGTGTGTGACGGGTGTATTTCTTTTATTAGATAGAATTAAATGTAATAATAATGGAGCAGAAGATGCAGACCAAAGAAAGAAGAATAAACATCCCATTGGAGATGGCGCATTAAAGATCCTATTGGCGGTTGCAGCTACGCTTAGATTATGACCCGCGGTTTCGTCAGTTTGTATTTGAAACAGCACTTAGGAAAAGTCCATGATCATACCGGTTACTTTATACATTTATTTATTTGTGCTTGTATTTATTTTATATGATACGATAGATGCATGACTAGGCACGATTTAGATAAATGTGTAGGATGTATGTCTATAGAGATAGATATATTTGATGAGACCATAATTAAAATTAATTAAGTGAATTAATTTACTTAAATACTTCCACAACAAAAATCGAGTTATATTTGTCTCCCAATATTATAATGATAGTGAAGAGCCCTTGTTCAGATCCAACTGATCGGCCCTCGTCGGGAGTTGACCTACCTCGGGTATATCGTCGTTATCGAGATATGATCGTTATGAGATCTCATGAATATTTTGGGTTATGACTAGACTAAGAATCTTGCGGTGATTGGCCTTGGTCAGGACCGTCTAATTTTAGAGACAAGGGGTTGACTACCACATAAAGATGTGTATTGTCACAGCGTTGACTAGTCAACCACCAAGAGTCACATATAGATGTGATTGGTAAAGTGTTACCTACCTTTCAAATTATTCTGGTTGAATGGCCCTCATCGGGAATCGGGGTAACTAGAAGGGATCTTGGCCACTAAAGAATTTTGAAAGATTCTTGAAAGTCAATTGAGAGTAGTTGACTAGTGGGAGCAAAATCATAAATCCAAAGACCATTTTTGATTTTGCATATATAAACAACAACACTCTTTTATCTTTATTTTATGTTGTATTTTTAGCAAACTTTTATATTTATGTTTTATTCTCGATTAGTAAAACCAAATTAAGACTGTTTGAGAAATGTTCTCAAAATGGTTAAGTAAATTTTAATCTTTTTAAAATAAGCAATCACGCGAGAATTCCGTTATAGTAGTTAGAGACAAGGAGACTACATATTCAATGCAGTGCTCCAAGACTTTAATTATTAAAGAAAAACGGAAGTTAATAATATGATTAAATCACTTGAAATAAGTTTCAACAAATTAATCATATTATGGATACGATCCAATATGATCATTCTGTCATACGATGACAATTAATTCAAACGTTGAATAAGAATGACCACATAGAATTTTGGAAAGGTTGTTTTTAATATTGTAATATTTAAGTATTGACTTAATTCTTTAATCATTGCTTAAAGGTTAATTAAATAGTCAATATTTTGAATACGATTCAAAAGGTTAAATAAACTATTTAATAAACTTTGGATTTTATTTATGAAAGGAAATTAAAGACATGGCTCTTGTGATCTTTCTTAAGTCTTATGAGGACTACAATAAGAAACATTTTTCAAGTGCTTAAAGGATTAAAAAGGAAAGTTAGGGCATGTGCTTGAGCAAGAGAACTTATCGAAGTCTCTATTCTAGGCAAGTGAGTTGAGATAAATCTATCTAAGATCAAAGTCGACTCTAAGATATATGATATCTTACGAGTGTGATTAAATTAGAAAGATTAAATACAGATTGGAAGGTGAAGCAAACGTTGCAACACTTACCATATTCTGGATCTAGTAAACTGATAAGGGAACTAAATAAATGTTATTATGTTCTGGTTCTTATGAAGAACATATTTTCAGTTACTTGTTAGGATTTAATGGACAAATTCAATTGTAAAGAATAAATGTTATTCGATAAAGTTGAAAGGTCATCGAATCTAACGTACTAGATTGATGTCACCATATAGATGATATATGTGATGAAACAACAACTAAATGATTTGTATGGTCGTTATCATTGATTTATGGTCATTTCTAGGCACGTCTCTATGGAAGAGAAGCGTGTAACCAAACGTCATTCTGATGATGCTGAACCATATGATTATGAATCATGTGGGTTATACGTATCTTATCCAAAGAGGACTAAAATACCCTTTTAAGAAAAGGTTATGAAACCTAGAAGATTGACTAGAACCTATACATATTGATGGTTGTTGGCTTATGACAATTTATACCATAAACAATTGTTTATCTCTCTCTTGGACTATTTTTAGAAATAGTTGAATGTACTTATTAAAGTACGACAATTCGGAAAGCCCGAAAAATTTGAGCTAGTGCGAATATGAGATTGATGAGCTATTTAGGAATTAATCTACAATTGGATTGAAGTAATTAATTAATACTTGAAGGGTGTTTCAGAAGTTGTCTGAAAAGGAATTAGAATCTCCCTTGAAGGTTACCATTTTTGGGATACGCAATTAGATTGTGTTCCTAAAAGGGAAACAACACTTTATATGATAAAGGTGTGACGCAAGCCATGCGAAGTATCCCTTACCCGTTTCGGGATAGTGCCCTTATACTTAACCGAGTTCCAAAGAATAAAGGTTGAATAAATTCCATATTAGATATGGAAGGCGATAATGTCGAATCTATCTTAACCGCTGATTTAAAGTTGTCATAGGCAAAGTCAGAAAGGCTTGGAGCCTAGTACGACATATGCAACTTTATGGAATGTCTTAGCGAGTGCGCTAGATATTATTTACTTGTCCGCAGAGCAAAATGTATTTGGCTCCAAACATGCTATCTTCTAGAGGAAGTGATTCTTCCAAAAAAGACAGTGGGAGTAAATAAGATGTCAAAAGAGTTTGAGAACCACAAAGATACATACAACCATTGGAACATGAGCAGACACCGCATAGCGAGGAGGTGTAGAACATTGCTCAATGCACACAAAAGTTCTGTAAGTCTGTGGATAACCTTAAGCCTGAAAGGGCTGCTGGTATGTTCATCTTGAAGAATGAATATCTCACGACTTATGAAAGAATGTTTGAAAGGAAAGATTGAGAGATATAGTCAGGAGCCATAATATCTGAATTAGATTCCATTAGTCACAACCAGGTTGTGAACCTAGTCTGTCTTACCTAGAGGAAGTGTCCCTGAAAGGCTGACATGGATGGCAATATGATTACCACAAGGCTATAATGACGGCTGAAGGATACGGGGTGTAAACCTTGTAATTATCTTTATGCTGTCAGCTGAGCCCAGTTCTATTCAGACTATGCTTGTTGTAACTTCGTATCATGGCTATATGATAGTGTTGAAGACGTTGTGCAGATAGCTCGATGTTCATAGACGATAACATGATATGTAAGCCCATGAGATCCATTTATAGACTCAAACAAGTTTCTCTAGACGATTTCGTTGTTTGATAATCAAAAGAGTTTGATTTAGTCAAAAGAAGGGGTATGCCCAATGTGCAAGAAGGACAGTGGGAGTGTGTTACGATTTTTGAGCAAGGTACTGGATACCTCTCTCAGGAATTTTCAATCCACGTCATAGTCAATTAATTCTTGGTAGTTCAAGGTCTTCACGAAAGTACTTGGATCAGCAGTTCTTATTTTTGGAAATAAGAATCTATAGTGATAGATTTAACTGCTGTTAGATTATAGTTACCCTTATAGATGTGATGCTAAAAGAGTTTAGCATAGATCACAACTAGAGATACTGCTAGCCTGTGTTCTCAAGATCTATCTATGTTAGGACGTTAGTCCTAATAATAAGGTGAAGATGATGCTTATGGAAGGTTTCCTTTGCTACTGCGATAGGAACCATCATAAAAGCAATGCCAGATGTTCATAGTCCATGAAGAGTCATGAGCAAGTATGAAAGTAAATCTGGTGAGAGTCGAGAATATCCATAACAAGTTAAGGATGGTTTCCTAGTTTATCGAAACTTGGAATCATAGAAATATAGATGTACAGACGTGTATCCTAAGTCTTATGAAGGCTAGTGGGAGCTACAGTCTGGGTTTGAAGTCATCTTGATTAAGTGATGCAGTGAGCTGGAAATGTTCTTGGCTATGGGTCACTGTAAATTCTACAACTAGGCCAAAACACAGTAGTGCCTTGGAGGCACAGCGGGAGAAGTACATTGATCTATGAGGTTCATTCCTGAATCTTGTACGGTTCTTCCACCTTTTCTATATAGGCGATATAGTAAGTGGATTCATTGCTTGAAGCAAGGACCAAGGTCTCGTTGGAGATTCATGTGTGTGTTTAGGCGGTTCCTGTGCCTTGATCATTTGGAGCATGATATGAAGATAGTCTGAGTCCTCATGGATAGCGATCCATTTACGGCTAGGGCTGGTTGTGAGTATTGCATGAGATTCTTGTGTTTCAACTTGGTCTTGTGTGTGCGAGAAATTGGTTTTAGGCCAAGTGGGAGATTGTTGAAATAGTGTCCTAAACCCAATCGGGTTGGACCGGATGCGACCGGGTCGGATCATTTCTACTATTTCTTTATGTTTATACATATACTAAATGGATTTTCTGTTGTCATATATATGTTCTTTTAAAGAACCAATTATGAATTGTTATAAGATAACATCCTTAGTATTAAACTGTGATAGAGAAACCATGATAGGCGATTATGGTTGATGAGATCTCTAATCACTTTAATAAGTTTGATACTTAATTGTCTCTAGGCCGATGACTATTTGTTAGGTGTAGTGCCCGAAAGACAATTTCTGTAATTGTTTTTGACAGGATTTATAATTCATCTTAATATTTTCATTTATGCTTATATTAATACACTGCTGAAAACCCTAAGTATATCGGTATGTAATCACATAACTCAGTGTATGGCATACACACGAGGATTGAGTAAGTGTGATGATATGCTTAAAACTAGTTAGTCCGTGGTGAATTTAATCAGAGTATGGGTCTCATGATTAATATACCAATAATGCGCCTAGAACACTTAACGGTGTGACCATCTTATCCGGACCGTCGGTATAGGGTACCTAGTGGGGCATTTATATATGATGTCTATCATATAGAACTGGACCGATTTGATTTAAGTTCTTGATATAATTCCATTATCGAGAAATCTTATCGAATCACAAGATGATCATATATGGATTAATCTCAATCCTGATGTGATCACAGTTTACTGCTTGGTTCAAAGTAGGGTTTGATGTGTTAGTTAAGGATGACTTGGATACATGTGATCTGAGCACTTCTCGTTGGCTCTATTCTAGAATGAGTGAGTAGTCTGTGACTTCACAGATATGGAATCCATTCCTTCCTGCGGGAAGTAGACAGACAATTACCTTATTTATTAATCCTAGAAACTGATAGATGGGCCCAGTTCATATTATATTATTTATGAACTAATTGATCACTAGGGGTTAATGGTAAATAAGGATAAGATGTTTTGAGAAGGGTTTACGGAAATATCCCGAATCAAAACGAACAGTCTATGGAAGATTTATCCGTATGTAATGATTATATCAATGGACGCTTTTACTCAATGATTAGAGTGTAAGTATATATATCTATAATCGATAGAGTTCAGTTTCGGGTTTATAGTGGCGTAATCCCGGAATTAATAGATTGAATAAGAATTGTTCTATTGGATGAATAATTTTATTTAATTTATTGTAGCTACTCGTTATAGGTCCATGGTCCCCGATGTGGCTCCTAACATGCATACGTTTCTTGACGTTGGGCCTCAATGATAATTAAGTAGTTGGACTATTTAATTGATGTGCGAATAATTATTTATTGGGCTAAATAATTAAATACACGGAAAAGACATTTTTCATGGACTCGGCCCATAATTAAGTGTGGCGTGTGAAACCCTAATTTTAGGGGTGAATGGCATGTGGCATACATGTTGTAATTAGAAAGAAATTAGTTTTCTTGGATAATTACATGTCATGTGATTAATTGTTTATTTGTTAAATAATTAATCGGGAGATATTAGATATTATCTATTATATATATCTAAATTAGTTTTAGAATATATTAGATTTATCTTATATTTAATAAATGATTATTATGATTGATTATCTAATTAAATATTAAATCATTGGAGGACAAAGATTTCTCTCCTATATAAAGAGAGTTCTCCTAAGCCTTTTTGACACACATAACACGCATTATACACACAAAAGGCTTGGAATTTTCGGCCAAAGCTTGGGGTTTAGAGTTGGGGAAATCTTCGGGATTTTCCGGGTAGTATATCGAGGGGGTCAAGCATCAAGGATCAACATCCACCGGTTGTTGCTTGGAGATACACATCGGAAGATCGTGGCATCTCAAATTGGATCTCGACTTCATCAATCTTTTAGATCTCTCTTTTTGATTGGTAAGTAGATCTAACCTTCTTGTAGTTTAATTAGATCTATTTATTTATATGTTTTAATTTGTACTGATCGTGATCCTTGTTATTCGCTGCGTAATCAGGCGGATCTAGATCCGTCCGGTGATATTACATCCAACAAGTGGTATCCGAGCCTCCGATCTATAAATTAAAGTATATAATTGATAGATCTAGGAGTGGAAATTGCATGTTTAGATTGCATTGGTTTTTTCGTTTTTTTTTTAATTTCGAAAATCATGATGATGAATGCTTTGATATGTTGTGGTTGAAGAGATGTATTGGGGTTGATATTGTTTACTCTTTAGATCTATTGTAAACTCATATAAATTCGTTTATATGAGCATAGGAAATTTTGTAATTTTAGTTTCCTAGAAGTAGATCTGTATTGTTGCTGTTCGGGTTTTTATTTATTCCCGGAGATTGAGCTGTTGAAACGACAATCCCGCCAGTCAGAATGAATAATACAATTTGAAGACAATCCTTCAAAATTTTGTGTCGATCAGAGTCCATCTCGATATCAGATCGCTGCAATAAAGTTATCGCTAGAATGAAATAAAAAGCACAAATGACCGTAAAACCCTAGCTGTGAGTTCATCGAATTTCTGGAGGAGTTTGGAAAGTTGCAACATAGATCCGACCGTTCAGATTAACTAACATGGAGTTATGAACAAGCCCTAAAATTTCAGGTCGATCGGGTTTTGTCTCGAAGCCCGATCGGCTCCAGGAAGACACTGCTGCGCCGCAGTTGTAAATAGATACATCAGTTGGATCAGCGGCTTGCTGGGATCAATTGGTCCGTCAAAACTCGGATCCAACCATCCATATTCAAGTACGAGGAGTGAAGAACAGGTCCATAAAGTTTCGTGATGATCAAAGTTCGTTTGGATGTCCGATCATCGATAAAATGCAGCAGCAGCAGATTAGAAAATAGTAAACCATAGTTAGGGTTTGTTTATTTTTTTTAGAAACGGGGGTACCAACGATCCATCTCGGTGTTTATTTTTCGTAATTGTGTGTATGATCGTATTTATGTGTATGACCGGAAAATTGTCATGACATGCATCATATCATGAATTCCACTCCATATGCATACATGTAGCTATTTAATTCTGGATAATTAATTAGGCATGTATTCAACTCGATTAATTAGTTTAATTTTTTAATTAATTGTTGTGGGAATTAATTAATTAGAAACTAATTAAAGAACCGAGGAACCGGATTTTGTCAATCGTTATGTTTTCGGTGATGGATTCTCGGTGAACCCCACCTTAAACCGGAACGAGATCGCGGGTTTGTTCTGTAGTGTCTACGGGAAAGTTTGACAAATTTAAGAAATCGGAAAATCAAGATACATGGGTTCGGAAATGGTCTTACCATGGTTGGGTAAGTTCAAATGAGCTACGGCTCGATCGACTCACCCTCCACGTGTGACGTTTTCCCGGGGGTTCGACAAGACTTAGTATATCCGACAAGCCTTTACGGCTAAACGGGGCTTCTCCTAGCCGGATCCGACCGACAGTTACATACGTTCCAACGAATAAGATGGGTAGGCTTGCCTACATTACCGACACCATTCAGGTACATGATTTGTCGTTTCTTAAAATATTGTCAAGTCTAAAACCGCGATTAGTAAACCTACCTCTTTTTCAAAATATTGAGTGGGAGCGGGGAAGGCGACAGCTGACCCCACGGCCTCTACTATAGATGCAAGCAAGTGAGAGAATGGTGACGCCTTGTGCCGCTTTGATTTCGGCCCCCTTCGGATGGTGTTCACCGCTATCAAAATTCAAGGCTTGGTCTCCGAAAGGATAGGATCTTGATGACTCACCGGATCACTGACCTGCCCTACGTAGGCGTACTCGGGGCGTACTTAAAGGTCTGATATAGTAGGTCACACTCATCAGGATATTTTAGGAAATATTTTGGCTGAAAAAGGAAGGTAATCGACGATTAAAGTATGGGATGTACGATTCCCATGAGATGTTTGATTCTCAAAGTTTAATCATCGAGAGAGATTGTCTCAGTTTAACCGTCATCATGCTGATACCGACCCCCTAGGCGGCGGTACGAAGCGAGGTTAAATCCATGGAATGGTAGGATAGACTTTTACAGTTTATAATTCCTAAAATTTATCTAGTCGTGTATGTATGAATTTTTTTTTCTGTCAATTTTGTTTACAACTATCATCTCTAGGCTACTAAACTGCTAGTGTAATGACTTCGTTAAAAGCAGAAAGTAACAAGAACGTTGAACTCATCGAAGAATGCAATTAAATTTCAGAAGAGATATTCCTCTTGAGCCTTTATATCTTAAGTGACATAGTATAGGTATGTCATTGCTGTCACTCGTGTTGAACGAGAGACGCACTTAGTTCAAAGATGATGTAGGACTATATGAAATTCTATTAGTGAATTTTAATTGTGTGAGTAATCACACAAGAAATTTCTAATTGAAAAGTTGGAAAATCATAAATAAAGTGTTGCTAGTTAGACGGTATTTGGAACAGATAAACTAGTGGGAGCTTTATTCTTATGATTTGTTGTTTTTCTGAATCATTAGAAATGTGTAAGAGACTGCACAAGAGTTTTTTCCATTCCTGGAAAAACATGAACAAAGCATTACTAGTTAGACGGTATTTGGAACCGATAAACTAGTGGGAGCTTAGTTCTGGTGATTTTCTAATCTCTGAAAAATAAAAAATAAAGCATTGCCAGTTAGACGGTATTTGGAACCGATAAACTAGTGGGAGATTTAACCTTATGATTTGTTGATTTATTAGAAAAATCAAATAGTCCAAACGAGTAACACTATCATTAGACATCCCACAGTACACGAGTAGTGTCTACTCAAATGAACTGCTAGTTCAAGACTGTTTCAATATAAGGAAAGTCAAGAATGGGAAAGAATGTCTATACGTGTTAGTCATCTAAACTAAGTAGTTTTAAGGCTAAACCGGAATATTAATAAATAGAAAATCAGAGGATAAGGAAGGTGATTACGGATCACTGACCAATGCATCCTTAACGATTTCCTCGAAAGCTAAGTTCATTGGAAGAACAAGGTAGCTATGCATTAAACGATAAATAGAGTAGACAACGGGAAGTTATTTCAGCTAGAATAGTGGGAGTGATATAAGGAAATGAATTCCGGATTCAATCCTTGAATATCATATAAAATTTATTTTTTGTTTTCAGATTCATTGGAACAAATGGATTCACTTTCAATTCGATAATTTGTTTGTCTTATAGAAAGTGAATATGACATTTGTAGCACGAATCCAAGACTCGGACTTTTGTTTGATAAAGTCAGAACCACTAAGAAAAGCTGAAAAGGTATATGTAACACATCTTAAACTATTAAAGGCAAAAGGTTTCCGTATTTAGATAAACACTTCTTCATACCCTATTAATTAGTGCATATTTCCTAAAGACAAGATCTGAAGACTGGCTTAGGGTGATTCCTATCTCCCAGTCAAGGAACACTGTCTCAAAAGTGTTAGGAAATCACTAGTTTAACGCAGCGGAATTTAAAATTTGATTTCCTTTTACTAGATCGTTCTTCGTTTAATGCAATAAACACGTTAAGTAGTTTGACGATTATACCTTAGATGATCTATAAGATCGTAGCTTTGACCGTCAACGGAGAGTAGTATACGAAGCATAAGCGTCCACGCGTCCGGCCTCCATCGCTAATCCACACGAACTCCTCGCCGGAATCCTCCTTGGATTGCTATTGGAAAACTCCGGTTGCTAGACCGGCCTTTTTCCTCTCTCACAAACTCACTATAGGTTGCTCTCTATTTTACACAAGAACTATGAGCTCTTGCAATTGTGATGTATAAAAGAGCTTGACACCCACTTCCTTTTTATAGGCAAAGTGGACCCCCAAAGATGAGTGGAGGAGAAGAAAACATTTTTCCAATAAAATAAGGAAAATCTTCTAGATTGATTTATCTCTTTTATTATAATTAATTTTTCCAATATCTTATACTCGTATTGAATATAATTATCTTATTACCAAAAATCTATTTTTCCAAAATCAATTAATATCTTATATTAATATTATGGTAATCTTATTAATTAAAGTGCACAATCCAAGTGTATCTTATACACTTAGAAGTGGCGCCCCATTAGCCAACTAATTGACTTCCGGAATATTCTTTAATTAATATAATTTGTATATAATTAATATCTTGTATTTTATTTATTCCTAATAAACAAATACCACCATATTAATTTACCACTATAACCTTTATAGTCTAGAGATAAACTTTCCTTATTTGGTTATCAACTATAACCGCATTTTAATCTGACTCGACGTTCATATGTGTGTGACCCGATAGGCTTCCGAATATGTTGGCCGAGACACAAAGTGCAATTTACTAAAATGCCCTTCATGCCTAACGATCACGAGATAGCGTCTAGCAACACACCGTGACCCCCAATCATCGGAAGAGTCAAAAGCAATGACTACTACCTTTCATGTGAAGCAGTTACCGTGTAACTTACAATCCTATCGCTGAAATAATATCCATACGATCGTATCTCAAGTGTCAATACATTAACGATCGTATCTTATAATCTGGATATCAAGCTCTCTCGGGATAACACATTTACTCCCACTTTTCAAATATTCTCGAGAGCTAGACATTCCTTATAAGAAGGCTATTTCGGATATTCGATCCCAATCATAGGATACGCGATTCCCGGACGACCAATCATGTATACTCCGCATGCTTCAATATCATACCCAATCACTACCGCATGTTCGCCCCGTGGCTAGGGGAAAACTCAATAGTGTCAAAGCATGACAATCCACACCGTGATGCCATGAAGACTCCGGTCTAAAGGATAATTACACAACCGCCACATAGTGTGACACTTAATGTAAGTGGGTCAGTCTAACGTACTCATTCTCTAATACACATCCACGTACAGTCCAAGTGTCTCCACACTTTGATAGACGAGATCTATCCCAACCTTCTATAAGATAGAAGACATCCAATACGTGCTAGTCTGGTTATACTATCAATGTCCCATTTGATAGTACATGTGACTAGAGACATTTGAGCATCAAACTTATTATAGTGATTAGAGATCTCATCAACCATAATCACTATCATGGTTTCTCTATCACAGTTTTATACTAGGGACGTTACTATATATATACAACAAATAATATGAAGATAAACAATATATAATAACATAAGTGCTTTTATTAATCATAATAAAGTTATTACATGAACTAAATAGACTGTAAATGACCTGACCCGGTCAGATCCGCTCCAACCCGATTGGGTTTAGGACACCTTTCCAACAAAAGGAACAATGACTAAGCTTCCTTTCAATCGGGAAAGGGTAATAGATTTAAAGAAGTAACATAGCTTGTTCATAATGACCTTCGGGGTCTTGTGAAAGATACAAGTTAGAAAGAGCTTTTGAGTAGTGACATCTCGTCAGACAACTACTCGAAACGCCAGTAAGATTATCTAAAATATTTTGAGGTATATCTGATTTCACCAGAGATAGAGTATTCCATGCTCAGTAATAGGCCATAGCATAGTCTTAGGACTGATCCTCGGCCTGCCTCCCAGTGGAATTTATCCACTGAGGAATAACTCCATAAATTTGCCTCATATAGTTATTAATGTGCTACAATACACTGCTTAACTCATTTAAGATATTGGTTGTGAAATAATGGTTTACACTATCATGTAAAACCGAGAAGTCTACCTAGCTAGAAGATGCTTACAAATTTGTGGATAAGGAGTGAATTCGGTTCACCCCACTTCCGTAAATATAGGCATTTAGCACTTAGTGCTTGAAGGTAGGACTGGAAATTTTGCGTACACGTTCAAATGATGACTGTTCGTGCAATATCTTATACGTTGAGAAAAGGTTGGTTGTAAGATTCTCAAGATCAGAAAATGATGGTTATACTGTCACACCCCTTCTGATAGAGTCTATAAATACAAACCTTGGACCATGAAGTACAGATACTCAAGGTAGTTATTAACTGATTTGTTCATACCACGTCCAACATCGGATGTTGGTGATAACACTAATAATTACTACTATACTAGATCAGAATATCGATCCACCTAGAATGCAGTGGGAGTATGGTTTAACCATTACCTTTTGCAGTTTTCTACAGACATTGAAGTTTACATAGGTGATTGATAACCTATGGTTCCTTGTGGGATGTATAGGATTCTGATCATAGAGGTTGGTTTAAAAACCCAGTGAATGGAGTTTTGGTACTCCAGTTCTGTTCACACTCTAGGAGAACCACCTGAGTGTCTCGGGCCCAGTAGGAGTAACTGGATCTACATGATAAGATTCGAATGAATAGAAATTTTAACTTTCGATACAAAGCTGAATGGTCTAGGGGTGATTCCCTAACAAGTAGAGAGTTAACCAGACCGTGAACTCTCTCACCACTCGGTCTTGTTTGATTCCGTTAGAAAGCAGAAAATAGGGGTGATTCCCTAAGACTTTCTTGCCGAACAAACGGAATCTTAATTCATTCAGAACAGAAGGGTTTTAGCTAAGAATAAATGCATGATTTCGTTAGAAAGTAGGAAATAGGGGTAACTCCCTGAGACTTTCTTGCCAATCAAACGGAATCTAAATTGATTCAGGAACCAAGGCTTATATCCTCTAAGGATCAAAGCAAACCTTTAGGTCATTTAAAAGTCACATATTTCAAGTATGTGGACTTGACTAGAATATTGATAAGTCTTTCATAGATTGGATGTCAGTATTTGTAAAGTAGTATATACATTAGTGTTCATGAATGGTAACACTGAAACAGTTGGAAACAAAATAGGTGTGTTATCTGTAGTCGGAAACTGACATGCCAAGATTCTCTTTATGAATGAATCGGACTATATTCTAAAGGATTTGATTCGGTCAAATTCCCAAGAATAAGTGACTGGCAATCCCATCTATCCTAATGGTTAAGATGATTTTACATATCGGTATGCAGCATTCAACGAAGTAGTCCTACCCTACCTCTCACGGAATGCTTCTCTAAACCTGAGGATGAATAGAAAATAGGATAGGCTCTCTTTTTGATAAGAGAAAGTAATGTAATTACAAGTTAATCAAATCTTGGATTCGAGTATTAAATAGAAAGTTTAGTACGTCCTCAAGTATCTTTAGAGAACGAGGAAGAATATGCTAGTATATTCGGGTGTGAACTTGGATATAAGTGATTACACTGATTCTGTCTTTAAGTCAGATTAAGGATGATCGTTAAGTCGATCTCGGGCTCAGTGTTCACTCATATGATTCTGATTTTAAGTCAGATTGAGGATTTCCTTCCAAATCTGAGAGTAATTCCAGATCTGGTAAGCCGATACCATTTAATTGTGAAAACAGTGGAAAGGTAGCTTATGAGGATCTTCGTATTCACTAGAGGTCAAAAGAATATTGGGAGAGTACCACCAGATTAGATGGCCGGCAACGTTTCGATCCTAAAGATCATCTCGAGCTGACAAACCAACTGATCAATGTACCAAGTCGCATGGCATTCAGATTTTAAGTGAACGCCGGGTCATTGACCTACCCTACGGCGGACACTCCGACTGTACTTTGAAATCTGAATACTTAGATGCGCTTGGCGGGTACAGAATTGATGGATATGTCTCATTTGCTTTTAGAGCAAGTGGGAGAATGTTGTGTATAAGGGGTATGCTCTAAAACAATTAATCACTTGCCTTTCGTGGAAGTGGGAGATTGTTAGGTGTAGTGCCCGAAAGACAATTTTTGTAATTGTTTTTGACAGGATTTATAATTCATCTTAATATTTGCATTTATTCTTATATTAATACACTGCTGAAAACCCTAAGTACATCGGTATTTAATCACATAACTCAGTGTATGGCATACACACGAGGATTGAGTTAGTGATGATATGCTTAAAACAAGTGAGTCCGTGGTGAATTTAATCAGGGTATGGGTCTCATGATTAATATACCAATAATGCGCCCTAAACACTTAACGGTGTGACCGTCTTATCCAGACCGTCGGAATAGGGTACCTAGTGGGACATTTATATATGATGTCTATCATATAGGACTGGACCAATTTGATTTGAGTTCTCGATATAATTCTATGATCGAGAAATCTTATCGAATCACAAGATGATCATATATGGATTAATCTCAATCCTGATGTGATCACAGTTTACTGCTTGGTTCAAAGTAGGGTTTGATGTGTTAGTTAAGGATCACTTGGATACATGTGATCTGAACACTTCTCGTTGGCTCTATTGTGAAATGAGTGAGTAGTCTGTGACTTCACAGATATGGAATCCATTCCATCCTGCGGGAAGTAGACATGCAGTTCTCTTATTTGTTAATCCTAGAAACTGATCGATGGGCCCAGTTCATATTATATTAGTTATGAACTAATTGATCACTAGGGGTTAATGGTAAATACGGATAAGATGTTTTGAGAAGGGTTTACGGAAATATCCCGAATCAAAACGAACAGTCTATGGAGGATTTATCCGTATGTAAAGATTATATCAATGGACGCTTTTACTCAATGATTAGAGTGTAAGTATATATATATCTATAATCGATAGAGTTCTGATAAGCGGATTTTCTAGGTCCGGTCAATCAAGTTAAAAACTCAAAACCTTAGCAAAATCTACTTTCTAACCGGCAGTGGACCGGGTCGATTGTATGATAGTGCTTGAGGAGTCTGAGGTCGAACCCACATAGATTGGTTTTTGAGTACCACAGTTGACTTAGCACTCAGTTCAGGTCAAACAGATAGGTGTGAAGTTATACTATTGCGTAAAAGAAAGATTACACTACTCGAAATTCTAAACAATTAAAAGAAGTATGGCCGAACTACGTTTCAGCGGATTACTTTACCCTCAGAAAGATTGCCCCGGGAGTGTGCCTTATTCTACCTTGCCGTCTAACGATAACTCATAGGACAAACCCCGTATTGGAACTGGACTTGATGACTAGGGCGTCAATCTAGTACACGGGTAGGTGTCAGACTACCTTTCAAGCCCAAAACTTCTACGGTCCTGAAACCCCGTTCCCACACGTTGCCGCAACATACATTTATAAGCTACGTGTGTGCAACAATGAACAAGGTTGTCAATCTCATTCAAAGCTATTAAAACAATCAAAACAAGTTTCATGTTGTGGATTATCGATTAGAACGTTAAATTACGCGCTACACTACCTCCCGGTTCATCTCTCTAATGGTGTTTCACCCGCATTCACGTGGTTCGACCATACGACAAATCTTGCTACTCATAATCGAATCTAAACAATACAAACGGAAGAAAAACATCACAACAATGGTAAAACAACAAGAAAACATACCCATTTCGATTACTTGAAGAACTACCAAATTCGAGCTCCAAAAGAACAAATCTTGTCACTTGAAATGTTACAGATCGAAGCTAAAAGTTAGTAGATCAAAGAGAGGATTGAATGAGGATTCTAATGATATATAACACTAATTCTAACTCTAAGAAACAAATAAAATCGCCCCAAATCGCCTAACCTATCTAATATTATCTCCCCTTATTTTCTCGCTTGCATTTTGTGAGAAATGAGGCGACTTTATATAGAAAGTCTTCATCGTCTGGCGGACATCCGCCATGTCCGGTTTGGATCGTTCTTGATTTTCCAGGTGTCCGGACGGATGCATAGATGTCCGTCCGGATGAAATGCTCTTGTCCGTCCGGATGCTGGATCTGTCCGTCCGGATGAATTCTTCATCAAAGTTTTCCCTATTTCCAGAGAGTTAGCCGTCCGGACACAACACCTTGTTCGTCCGGACAAACTTTTGCAGCCAAGAATCCATTTTCCAGAGAGTTAGCCGTCCGGATGAGAGGTTTTTGTCCGTCCGGACAGCCACTGAACGCACGTCCAAGGTGTCCAGACGGGCGTCCGGACCCATGTGACCCAAAATCTTCACTTTTTCACCTTCAACCTCCGTGTTTTGCCTCGGGCACGTCTAAACTTCATACTTCTCGCCTTTCGGGCTCTCGAGACACCCTATTCCTGCATCCATTTGAAAACAACATGCAAACGCATAACCCCGCAAACTACGGGTGCTCAGGAAAAACGAGTATAAAATGCTAAAATAAGGTCGAGTTTACGGAAAAACCGATAGTCACTCGCCGTGCAATAAAACCTCATTTAATACACAAAATGGGGTCTAAACTCACCCGAAACATGCCGAAAAATATGATAATCGTGGGTGGAATCAGATGTAAATGTCTTTGTAAAGTTGGTTCCTATCACCACCCCCCAAGACTTAGCCTTTACTCGCCCTCGAGTAAATTAAGCGTTCAAACAATACCAAGGAATCAACTTTACGGTACATGCATGCATTTCAAAGTATCGAGGTGAAAAGAACTTAGTTAAGTGAATGCATTACTTTGACTCTACTAGATCATGACACGGAGTGAGTGTGTGTTGAATGACGACGACTTATGCTTAATACGATTTCGGGCTTGGAATACCGGACAAATGACTTTACACAATCCTGCCCTTCCCAGAATCTCCACTAATCGGGACTAACCAAGGTTACACACGGTCCAGCAGGATTTGAATGGTTATAACGTTAGGCTAGGGTAAATTCGGTTAATCGAAAAGGGTAATTTGGGAAACTGGAGAAAAGAAGTACGAGTGAACATAATCCAAACACGTACCACGTCTTCTTTACTATACAAACCATCCAAACTCCTTTTTGATCATTTTCGACACTTTGGGAACTATAGGATACTGAAATACCCGAACTCATTGCCAAACTCGACTATGTTTCAAGTGTCGTGAGGTGAGCTCGAATACTTAGTACCTATCTGACTATCCCAACCCTACCATCATCATTGCTTTAAGCTCATTGCCTTTTTCAACCCTTTATTTCTATATACAACACAATTATTTGATTTTTTTTTTTTTTTTTTATTTTTTTTTATTTTTTAAATGAAACCCGAGCATCCAGCCCCACTGAGCTCCTCCTCTCCTTATAGCTCTAAAACTGAGGAAACAACAACCCGACTCAAAAACAACATCTCTCCCCCACACTTGCCTTGGCAAGTGTGGTTTAACAAGAGACTAAGTCCACTCGTAGGGTCAAATGAAGAAGGAATGTGACCAAAATAAGGCTCAAAGGTAGGTTTTCGACTAAATGTGAAAGCGGCTATAAAGCGAATGGTGGTCGGACCATTCTATCAAGGTTGAGAGGGGCTACGAAGGTCAAACATTCGGCTCAGGCTTATTTGGTTAAAGTAGGGTCAAAAAGAACGCCAAAACTGTCATCCCGTGTTCCTACCAAGGCCAATCCTTCTATTTCGCCTCGAAACTAGGGGTACAGGTGTGTAAAGTAATCGTGATAAGCATAACTGTCGTCAAACGTGTACTAAAAAGTGTTCCGTATCATGACAATGTAGACTCACTGTGAGACATTCACAAAACTAAAGACCTTTCACCACTCAATTGTGAACAGCATGCATATAACGTGGTGTTAAAATCTTGGAAAATTTTGAAAAACGGCCTAAAAATCGACGCGGAAACGAGTAAAAACCAAGTTTATCACATCACGGCATAATACTTTTAAGAACAAGAGAATAAGCTAAGTCATCCCCCCCCACTTAAGTGAAGCACCGTCCTCGGTGTGTGAACGAGAAGGAAAAAGAAAGACTTAGCTTATGAGCCCGGCAAAACAGTTCGATCAAGTCCCGTAACGGCCGTGAAAGTAGTCCATCCCGAATCCCTAGTCATTGAAAAACATCCAAGAAATACATGCACGGGACATGGTCCGCGTGCCAAAGCATATAATAAGGGGAGAATCCGGGGGTGATAAAAATAAACGACCTCGTCACGTCAGAAGACTTGAACATATGGCATAGAGATAGTCAAAATACGAATCATCCATACAATAAACAACCAACACGTTTAAACGTGCTTAAAATAAAATCTTAACCCAAGTCAAAACCAGTGATATATCCGGACGGATGGGTATGTTTGTCCGTCCGGACAAGTGAATGCCAAGATCATTGTAAAAACCAGAGATCCATCCGGACGGATGGGTGTGTGTGTCCGTCCGGACAAGGATAAAAACAGAGGAAAAGTGAATTTTAAGCCCCTCGGGATCATCCGGATTCAATCCTCAACACCAAAACACAGCAAAACGAATTCAAAACCAGCAAAAACACAGGAAATGATGGGTTGCCTCCCACCGAGCGCCTTTGTTTTATATCGTTGGCTCCACATAGTGACACCAAAACGGACTCAAACCATAAAAGACTCAAAACAACAATTCAATTATTTCATTTCAAACAAGTATCATCAAAACCATCAACCAAAATCCGAACTCAAAAAGATCAACAACTCAAGAAGAATACAAATAGCAAGCATCATGAAAACCGAGTTCGTTAGAAACTTACCTCTCATAGCCCTCGATGCAACCTCCTCCCAACTCGGGAATCCTCTTCTGTCAAAACCTCTCATCATCTTCTTCTTGGAATCACCCCACCACCGTGGTCTTTCCTCTCTATCACCTCTACGTGTGTCTTCCACCGGGACCCTTCGAACTTAACCTCGTAGAACTCATCCGCATGAGAATGGAAGGAGTAATAATCCGGGACCGGTATATCAAAGATGACCAATCTATCCGGGGTGTCAACATAATGGGCTCATCCACATGACCTCGAACCATTAGCGAGCTAGGCGGCAGAATGAGATGTCCCATCTTCTTCTCCGTTTCTAATCCCACCGGATCGACGACCTCAAATAAATCTATCGCACCTCTCGTCAAGGTGTCATGATGGTCATCGTCGGGATGTGGTATGATAGACAACGATTCCACCTCCCTTACTTTACAATCATGGGTATCCTCCATGTCCCGAGCATGGCAATACCAAAAGCTTCGGCTCACCCAAAATCGAGGTAGGCTCCACTACAAGTGGCTTGGCATACTCATAAAAATTCTCCACCGACTCGAATGGTACATCATCAACTAATGGAGTGATGGACGATCCCATATCAATCTCTTGCATCTAAATCTCTGGCTCAGAAATCTCCTCATAGAAAGCCGATTCATCAACCTCACTCTCCACCGAACCTCTTCACCGACAACTTTCTCTCGGCCCTATTTCCATCATGAGTTCTCTCTTAATGCCAGCCTAACTCCCTTTTCCTAGCTTCCAACTCAGTTTGCATCACGGGCTCTACCAAAACATCATCATTTTTCAGCTCACTATTCGGGAGTTCACTCGGGAGGACTTGGAAACTCATATAATCAAATACTACAATGGGGGGTGGCGGTGATAAAGCCAACTCAATCACTGAATCCTCCGGGATGAGCACCTCATTATAGCAACTTGACTCGTCAATATCACTGTCTACCCGGACCGTTTGTGTGCACGACTTTTCATTTTGATCCGGCATCCGGGCCGTCATGAGAGACACGATATCCTGAGACATCCAACATAGCCTGTATCTCATATGGGGCCAATCTTCATTGGCTAGGCAGGTCCTATACTCCCCGCTGGAAAACTTGTCTTGCATCTCCCCAGCCCATTTCAAAGCATCCTCGGCGTCTTTATATAACACGAGCATCCGGTTCAACCAATCAATCAATTGATGTGCCGACACTTCCTCATCCATAGCCATAGAAACCCTTTCCATCGACTCTCCGAATAATACCTACTTCGTTCCTCTTCGGCAAAGGCAAGGTCAATCTGCTTTGTAAGTGCTTGATTTTGAGAGCTCCAATTCCAAGGGTTGTTCGAGTCATAATTCGATTATTCCTTGTCCTTGATTTGGGCTCCAATTATAGTCATCTCGGCTTTGATTGCCTCCCAGTTTCGGTCGATTCGGTTCCAATTTCCCCAAAATTACATCTATTATAGTTCCCCTCATCATATCGATAATCGTCGTCCATTCCACATCCCATGGATGCACCTCGCTCTTGGTCATAAGGTTGATAATACTGATTTTGACCAAGCTCGGTGTGCCAAGGTTGGTAGGTGGATTTTTCTTCATAAAAGTTGTATTGTTGAGAGTATCCACCCATTTATGCTCAACTGCAAAATCACAGAAAACAACACGAAAACAATCACAGTGCCTCGTCACCACCACCTCATCAATAGGTGGTGTGGCACTTCAGCTGCAAGTCAAAACAAAGCAACAATAAAACAATAAAAACGACCTAAGCCCAAGCTTTCGGTCAACTTTTGTGATATCAAAGCATTTCCAATCCCCGGCAATGGTGCCAACTTGATAAGCGGATTTTCTAGGTCCGGTCGATCAAGTTAAAAACTCGAAACCTTAGCAAAATCTACTTTCTAACCGGCAGTGGACCGGGTCAATTGTATGATAGTGCTTGAGGAGTCCGAGGTCGAACCCACAGAGATTGGTTTTTGAGTACCACAGTTGACTTAGCACTCAGTTCAGGTCAAACAGATAGGTGTGAAGTTATACTATTGCGTAAAAGAAAGATTACACTACTCAAAATTCTAAACAATTAAAAGAAGTATGGCGAACCACGTCAAATGGATTACTTTACCCTCGTAAAGATTGCCCGGGAGTGTGCCTTATTCTACCTTGCCGTCTAACGATAACTCATAGGACAAACCCCGTATTGGAACTGGACTTGATGACTAGGGCGTCAATCTAGTACACGGGTAGGTGTCAGACTACCTTTCAAGCCCAAAACTTCTACGGTCCCGAAACCCCGTTCCCACACGTCGCTGCAACAAACATTTATAAGCTATGTGTGTGCAACAATGAACAAGGTTGTCAATCTTATTCAAAGCTATTAAAACAATCAAAACAAGTTTCGTGATGTGGATTATCGATTAGAACGTTAAATTACGCGCTACACTACCTCCCGGTTCATCTCTCTAATGGTGTTTCACCCGCATTCACGTGGTTCGACCATACGACAAATCTAGCTACTCATAATCGAATCTAAACAATACAAACGGAAGAAAAACATCACAACAATGGTAAAACAACAAGAAAACATACCCATTTCGATTACTTGAAGAACTACCAAATTCGAGCTCCAAAAGAACAAATCTTGTCACTTGAAATGTTACAGATCGAAGCTAAAAGTTAGTAGATCAAAGAGAGGATTGAATGAGGATTCTAATGATATATAACACTAATTCTAACTCTAAGAAACGAAGAAAATCGCCCCAAATCGCCTAACCTATCTAATATTATCTCCCCTTATTTTCTGCTTGCGGCTGTGAGAAATGAGGCAGCTTTATATAGAAAGTCTTCTGTCCGTACGGACATCCGCCATGTCCGGCCGGACTGTTCTTGATTTTCCATGTGTCCGGACGGATGCATAGATGTCCGTCCGGATGAAATGCTCTTGTCCGTCCGGATGTTGGATCTGTCCGTCCGGATGAATTCTTCATCAAAGATTTCCCAATTTCCAGAGAGTTAGCCGTCCGGACACAACACCTTGTCCGTCCGGACAAACTTTTGCAGCCAAGAATCCATTTTCCGAGAGTTAGCCGTCCGGATGAGAGGTTTTGTCCGTCGGACAGCCATCGAACGCCACGTCAAGGTGTCCAGGCGGGCGTCCGGACCCATGTGACCCAAAATCTTCACTTTTTCACCTTCAACCTCCGTGTTTTGCCTCGGCACGTCTAAACTTCATACTTCTCGCCTCGGGCTCTCGAGACACCCTAGTCCCGCATACATATGAAAACAACAAGCAGCGCATAACCCCGCAAACTACGGGTGCTCGGGAAAACGCAGTATAAAATGCTAAAATAAGGTCGAGTTTACGGAAAAACCAATGATCACACTCGCCGTGCAATAAAACCTCATTTAATACTCAAAAATAGGGTCTAAACTCACCCGAAACATGCGAAATGTGATGATAATGGGTGGGCTGAAGCATGCGAAATGTCTTGTAAAGTTGGTTCCTATCAAGTTCAGTTTCGGGTTTATGGTGGCGTAACCCCGGAATTAATAGATTGAATAAGAATTGTTCTGTTCGATGAATAATTTTATTTAATTTATTGTAGCTACTGGTTATAGGTCCATGGTCCCCGATATGGCTCCTAACATGCATATGTTTCATGACATTGGGCCTCAATGATAATTAAGTAGTTGTACTATTTAATTGATGTGCGAATAATTATTTAGTGGGCTAAAAAATTAAATACACGGAAAAGACATTTTTCGTGGACTCGGACCATAATTAAGTGTGGCATGTGAAACCCTAATTTTAGGGGTGAATGGCATGTGGCATACATGTTGTAATTAGAAAGAAATTAGTTTTCTTGGATAATAACATGTTATGTGATTAATTGTTTATTTGTTAAATAATTAATCAAGAGATATTAGATATTATCTATTATATATATCTAAATTAGTTTTAGAATATATTAGATTCATCTTATATTTAATAAAGGATTATTATGATTGATTATCTAATTAATTATTAAATCCTTGGAGGACAAGGATTTCTCTCCTATTCCTAAGCCTTTTTGACACACATAACACGCATTATACACACAAAAGGCTTGGAATTTTCGGCCAAAGCTTGGGGTTTAGAGTTGGGGAAATCTTCGGGATTTTCCGGAGAGCATATCGAGGAGGTCAAGCATCAAAGATCAACATCCACCGGTTGTTGCTTGGAGATACACATCGGAAGATCGTGGCATCTCAAATTGGATCTCGACTTCATCAATCTTTTAGATCTCCCCTTTTGATTGGTAAGTAGATCTAACCTTATTGTAGTTTAGATCTATTTATTTTTAAGTTTTAATTTGTAATGATCGTGATCCTTGTTATTCCGCTGCATAATCGGCCGGATCTAGATCCGTCCGGCGATATTACATCCAACACTATATATTAAACATGGCATTGATAACATGAATAGGCTAGCACGTATTAGATGTCTTCTGTCTTTAAGGGCAGAGATAGATCTCGTCTATCGAAGTGTGGAGGAACTTGGATTGTACGTGGACGTGTATTAGAGAATGCATACGTTAGACTGACCCACTTACATTAAGTGTCGCGCTATGTGGCAGTTGTGTAATTATCCTTAGGACCGGAGCCTACTTGGCATCACGGTGTGGATTGTCATGCTTTGACAATATTGAGGTTTCCCCTAGCCATGGGGCGATCATGCGCTAATGATTGGATATGATATTGACGCATGCGGAGTATACATGTTAGTTCATCTGAGAATCGCGTATCCTATGATTGGGATCGAATATCCGAAATGGCCTTCTTATAAGGAATGTCTTCATTTCGTGAATCTTTGCAAAGTGGGAGTAAATGTGTTATTCTGAGAGAGCATGATACCCATATTATAAGATACGATCATTAATGTATTGACACTCGAGATACGATTGTATGGATATTATTACTGTGGTAGGATTTTAATTTACACGGTAACTGTTTCACATGAAAGGTAGTAGTCATTGCATTTGACTCTTCCGATGATTGGGGGTCACGGTGTGTTGCTAGACGCTAACCCATGATCGTTAGGCATGAAGGGCATTTTCATAATTTGCACTTTGTGTCAACGGCCAACATATTCGGAAGCCTATCGGCTCACACACATATGAACAACTAGCCGGATTAAAATGTGGTTATAGATGATAACCAAATAAGGAAAGAATTTATCTCGTACTATAAAGGTTATAGTGGTAAATTAATATGGTGGTATTTATTTATTATGAATAAATATAATACAAGATATTAATTATGTTGATTAATTAAATATGTATATTGATACATATAATTTCGAAATGTGTATATATGATATACATATGTATTTTGCAAATTAATTAATCATAGTATTATATTAATTAAAGAATATTTCGGATGCCAAATCTTTAGCTAAATGTGGCGCCATTTCAAAGTATATTGGATACATTTGAGTTGTGCAATTTAATTAATAAGATTACCATAATATTAATATTAGAAATTAATTGATTTTTGGAAAATTGATTTATGGTAATAAGATAAAGATATATTCAATATAAGATATTGTCAATATATATATTCGAAGTATATTTAATATAAGTTATTGATTATTAATGAAATAAATCAATCAAATATATTTTTCTTATTTTATTAGGAAATGGTTTTCTCTTTCATCAATCTACTAGAAGCTAATCCCAATCAGTTTGGGAATAAGATGGGGCGCCCCAATGCTCTATATATTGGAGGCTTGGCTAGCTCTATTGTATTTCCAAGAGCTAATAGTTTTTGTGAAAAATAGAGAGCTTCTTAGAGAGAGAGATTTTAGAGAGAGAAAAAGACGGTCTAGCAACCGAGTTTTTATGGTAGCAATCCATGATGGGATTTCGGTGAGGTGTTCGTGTGGATCACCGGTAGAGGCCGAACGCTTGATCAGCTTCGTGCAGAAACTACAACCATAGACAAAGCGTATCAACCAAGGTATCTTTTGTCTACTTCCTTTATACTTGTTGCTTAAACAAAGTCGATCTTGCTTAAAAGGAAATCAAAATTTTGAATTCCACTACGTTCCCGCATTGATTTCCTAACATGTTCGTCTAGAAATCACGTACCCTATCAGTAGGGGTGAATATCCAAAATGGCCTTATTATAAGGAATGTCTTACTCTCGTGAATCTTTGCAAAGTGGGAGTAAATGAGTTACTTTGAGAGAGCATGATATCCAGATTATAAGATACGGTTGTTGATACTTGACACTCGACGTACGACTGTATGGATATTATTACAGCGATAGGATTCCATTTACACGGTAACCGTTTCACATGAGAGGTAGTAATCATTACGTTTGACTCTTCCGATGATTGGGGGTCACGGTGTGTCGTTAAATACTATCTCGTGATCGTTAGTTATGAAGGGCATTTTTTTAATTTGCACTTTATGTCTACGGCCTACATATTCGGAAGCCTACCGGGTCACACACATAAGAACATCTAGCCGGATTGAAATGCGGTTATAGTGATAACCAAATAAGGAAAAAAAAAATTATCTCATACTATAAAGATTATAGTGGTAAATTAATATGGTGGTATTTATTTATTATGAATAAACATAATACAAGGTGAAACTAAGCCAATTTTGACACTATCTTGATGAAATTACCGCCCAACCCTTCTTAGAATTGTAGTGTAAACAAATGAGTAATTAAATCGAGATAGTGTCAAAAATTGGCGAGTTATCATCACCTTACTTTAAAATGCAAAATGAAATATTAATAATAAAATATTAATTATGTTGATTAATTAATATATATATGTATATTATATATATATATATATATATATATATATATATATATATATATATATATATATATATATATATATATATATATATATATATATTGAAATTAATTAATCATAACATTATATTAATTAAAGAATATTCGGATGCCAATTTATGGCTAAAAGAGGCGCCAACTTCCACTTTCTAGTGTATTGGATACACTTGGATTGTGCAATTTAATTAATGGTATTACTATATATTAATATTAGATATTAATATTCATATATATATATATGTACATACGTGAGTTTGCACATATGATGTGTATGTGCACATTTGTTTCCAAAATGTATATATATATATATATATATATATATATATATATATATATATATATATATATATATATTTATTATATATGTGTAATATATATGTGATGTATACACATGTGTAAATTGATTTTTTATACACTTGGATTGTGCAATTTAATTAATGAGATTACCATATATTAATATTAGATATTAATTGATTTTGAAAAAATAGATTTATGGTAATAAGATGAAGATAGTCAATATCAGACATTGACAAAATCTTGGATTTATTTAATAAATGATATTAAATTAAATGAGATAAATCAATCAAAGATATTTTCCTTATTTTATTAGGAAAATGTTTTATTTCTCCTCAATGCACTAGGAAGCTTCTCCCAATCAGATTGAGATGTAAGAGTGGCACCCCAACACCTATATAAGAATGGGGTTGGCTAGCTCTTTTGATCATCACAATTCCAAGAGACTAATAGTTCTTGTGAAAAATAAGAGTGCTTCTTAGAGAGAGTTTTGAGAGAGAGAAAAGGTCGGTCTAGCAACTGAGTTTTTATGGTGGCAATCTATGATGGGATTCCGGCGAGCTATTCGTGTGGATCACCGGTAGAGGCCGAACGCTTGGGCGGCTCCATGCACCAGTACTCTCCTCAAACGGTCAAAGCGTCGATCTTTTAGATCAAGGAAGGTAACCATCGTCTACTAGCTTATTATGTTTGTTGCTTAAACGAAGTCGATCCTGGTAAAGGAAATAAAATTTTGAATTCCACTGCGTTCCGCGTAGATTTCCTAACAGGACGATAGTGTTGCAGGTTGATGAGTGTGGCGGGTAGCGGTGGGTGTACAGAGATAATGATGGCAGTGATAGTGAGGCATACGGTGGTGGGTGACGGTGGATGTTGTGAGGTGTGTGATGGAGGTAGTGGTGGTGGTTGTAGTGACGAGGGTGGTGTGGTGTGCGATGATGGGTGATTTTAAGGTTGGTGGTGGCGGACGGGTAGATATCGGTTGTGATGGAGTTTGTTGTGGTGGAAGATAGTGGAAGAGGGTGGTGGTGGGGTAAGTTATGTGTGAAAATTGGGAAGATCTACAAAAAAATAGATCTTTTCATGACAAAAAGATTGTCACTAAAAGAGCGAATTATTAAAACTAGAGGCCTTTCGCGACAAAATATTTTTTGTGATGATTGCCGCATATGTGGCGACGGAAAATGGTTCTATCGCGACAAGTGCAATATTTGTCACAAAGAGTGGTCTATTGTGACAAACGATTATATCGATTACAAGAACTAAAACTGGGCAAACGCCGGAACACCACCGGACAAACGCCGGACACCAACAGACAAATCAAACGAAAGAAAAACATCATTAGGATAAGCCTGATTTCACCAAATGTTGTCTCGCTATTGAGATCTTGATATGGTAAGATAGTAAAATGGATAGCGTCCACCACGTCACGGACGTCCATTACCGCATCGGCAGCAACAACTATGGCCAACCATCTACCCGCACCGGCAGCAACTACAGTGACCGATGAGTACCGATCTAGTCTAATTTCAATATACAAAATACACACACTAGAAACTGAAATTAAGGTCTTTGAACACAAAAGGCCGCCATAGAGGTCACCCTGAGAATTCCACATACAGGTCCCGCCACCATCGCCGGTGCTACTAACACCAACGAAATCCTAAAAAAAGCTCCTAGAGTGATTGATAAACCCACATGAAAGCCAAATAAGATTCCGCAAGCACTAAAGGCTTCAACCAATGAGCCAAAACCCATCCTACCACCACCGTAGAACACCCTAAGCAGCAGCCAGAAGGAGGAGAAAACAAAAAACGGCGGCGACCGCCAAATAAACAAAAGAAAACTAGAGAACAGACCAACCTCCATGGCCGACCACCAAAATGACCCCAAACCAAAAGACATAAACAGAAAGAAACTAAATAGATCACGAGAAAGGCGGAGATCATCACCGATTGAACCTGCCGATGCCAAGGTACAAGCAGATTTAATGAACAAAATTTCAGAGAAGCTCCACAAACTGGAAGGCCCAAAGTACATCTAGATGCTAAAAGAAAAGAAAACCAGAAAAATAGAAGGAAAGGGGTCGCCGGCAGCCTGAAGCCGCCGGCCCCCGACTTAAGAGATGGTGGAGGACGTATGAATAAACGAGGGGCTTTCCACAGAAAATTAGTTAGAGAAAAAAAGAGAGAGCAACGACTGCAAAAACTCCTTTTTGGTGTTGTAAAGTGTAAAGTGCTCCAATGGTACACCATTTCTCTCTACTATTTGGTGTTTCACCATCCTTATCCAAAAATTTGATGCCGGGTCGACCCGACAACTGCCGTTTCAATTTTAAGTGTTCGATAAAATTGAATCAACTCGTAAACTCAATTATTTATTTAGAATTCATTCAACTATACTCGTGACATACTATATTATATTGATTTTTTAATGGTGTATTTTATTTTGTAGTGACAAAATATTTTTGTCACATTAATTATTAAGAATTTTGTCATAGGGATGGTTTGTCACTAAAGCCTCGTCCAAAATTTTATCTCCGGTAGAGTCATTAAAGCGAGCAGGCCATTTAGTGAACAAACTCGTGTTCGGCTCGTCAGTGTTCGTGATTGTTTGTTCGTTTAACGAGCCGAGCTCAAACATTATTGTAGGCTCGTTTGCTTAACGAGCCGAGCTCGAGCTTGGTTCGTGAACGTTCGATTATGTTCGCGAACATATTTCTTATGTTCGCGAACATGCTTATTAAGTTCGCGAACATGCTTATATAATGTTTGCGAACATGCTTATATAATGTTCGCGAACATGCTTATATACTTATAATATATGTAATTTTAATGTCTAACATGTTATTTTTACATTAGCGCTTTGTGTTTTATATCTTAACGAACCGAGCTCAAGCCGAAGTCGAGCCAAAAGACAAAAAAATATGTCTAACAAGCCGAGCTCAAACGAGCTCGAACATTTTATCTTTTAAACGAGCCGAGCTCGAACATAATTTTTTGTTCGTTTAACAAACGAACGAGCTCAAACGAGCTCATGAGCTTAACGAACTCGAGTTCGAACCACCAATACTCAGCTCGGCTCGGCTCGGCTCGTTAACAGCTCTATCTCCTGGTATGGAATTTGAAATCAAACTTTTTGTAACAAACCATCACACCTTTTGTGATGATATCATTTTTTGTCACTAATGAATTCAATTTTTTTGTGACAAACGAAGGTGTTGTCACAAGAAGTTACCCACTTGTGACTATCTACAATTTGTCACAAAAAAATCTTTTTTTTAGTGGTAGTGTTGATATGGTTGGTAATGGTAGGTGGTGGTAATCGTGGGCGGATGGTAGCGGGTTTAGTTATGATGGGGGTGGGAGTTAGTTGTCACAATTGTGGGGATGTGCGGAGGTGGAGCCGTTGAAGGTGACAATGGTTTATTTCGGCGGAGTAGGGAGGTGGGTAGTGGGTGGTGGGGTGGACGGTGGTTGCTTTTTTATTACTAAGTTATGTTTTAAATTTCATTCCATCTAATCATTCCATCCATTCCAACCAATTTCTGATGAATGAAAATGACCGGAATTCATTCCAATGGATTGAAAGTTAATTCATTAACGGTGACAGGTCGTGGCACCATCCCACCATTTTAGTGCAATGGTGTGCTCCAATTTTTTTTCTCCGAAATGAAAGATTTATATTAAAAACAACTATTACAAGGACTAAAACCGGACAAACACTGGAACACCAGCGGACAAACGCTGGACACTAACAGACAAATCAAACGAAAGGAAAACATCATTGGGATAAGCCCAATTTCACCAAATACTATCTCGCTATTGAGATCTTGATTTGGTAAGATAGTAAAATGGATAGCGTCCACCACATCACGGACGTCCATTACCGCATCGGCAGCAACTACAGTGACCGACCATCTACCAGGACCGGCGGCAACTACAGTGACCGACGAGTACCGAACTAGTCCAATTACAATATACAAAATACAGACACTAGAAACTGAAATTGAGGTCTTTGAACACAAAAGGCCGTCATAGAGGTCACCCTGAGAATTCCACGAACAGATCCTGCCACCATCGCCGGTGCTACTACCACTAACGAAATCCTGAAAAACAACCCCTAGAGTGATTGAATAACCAATATGCAAGTCAAAGAAGATTCCGCAAGCACTAAAGGCTTCAACGGCGATCAAAACCCCATCCTACCACCACCGCAAAACACCCTAAGAAGCGGCGGAAGGAGGAGAGAAGAAAAAAACGACGGCGACGGCCAAATAAACAAAAGAAAACAAGAGAACAGACCAACCTCCATGGCCGACCACCAAAATGACCCCAAACCAAAAGACATAAACAAAAGAAACTAAATGATCACGATAAAGGCGGAGACCATCGCCGTTGAACCTGCCCATGCCAAGGCACAAGCAGATTTAAGGAACAATATTTCGGAGAAGAAAGCTCCAAAAACTAGAAGGCCCAAAGTAGATCTAGAAGCTAAAAGAAAAGAAAACCAAAAAAATAGATGGAAAGGGTCGCGCGTGACTGAAGCCATGGCCCCAGGGCCGAGAGATTGTGGCAAAGCGATGAAAAATGAGGAGTTTTCCATAGAAAATTCGAGAGAGAGAGAGAGAGAGAGAGAGAGAGAGAGAGAGAGCAACGACCGCAAAATCTCTCTTTTTGGTGTTGTAAAGTGTAAACTGCTCCAATGGTACACCATTTCTCTCCCCTTTTTGGTGTTGCACCATCCTTATCCACAAATTTGATGTCGGGTTGACCCGACAACTGCCGTTTCAATTTTTTTTTAAACCTCAATGTTTTTTTTTACTTTTTTTGTTTATACTTATTTTTCTTATTTTTATTTAAGTTCAATTCATTTACCTTTTCCCTGTGTTTGTTGTGGTTTGATTTAATCATCAAGTAATTATGTTTGAAAATAATTAAATATTATATTGTATGTTGTAAAATGAGTTTGATTAAATTACATTACCTAATTTTGTATATGTTGATACGATCAATTCATTTGTATTATTCAACCTTCAATGAGTGTATTATTAAACATTGATTTGTAGTTGATGAAAGAAATGTTTTGTTTTTCCTTAGCATAATATAGAATATTTCTAGAATATTCTTTTGGTGTAAATTTTAACGTAAGACGGTTAGAAATGTTTGGTGTTATTTCAACACCATTTTGATAAAATATAATAAAAAAATGGTGTTACTTGGAGTGAACTCCAATACATCAAACAAATTTTAAAGGGAAGCAGGCCTAACTTTCTAAACTATTGATAAGAATACATCAACTTTAAGAAAGCTCCAACGAATCCTGCGAAGCCAGAGTTGACCATGTCTGAGAAAGACTATCACATCTCTTAAATTATCTCACGGAGGCATCTCAATGACAGATCGCTCGACACCTGTCCAACTCGTGAAAAGAAAAAAAACGTCAGTCTGAAATAACAGTAAAATGATACAAACAAAATGTGACGGCAAAGAACTTGAATTAGAGTTATCTCCAAAGTAGAAGCATGGTATTATATCCGTGTACGAAATCACTAAAGCAGTGATTGGACGCAAAGATCTCGAAGTAAATAGAAGCGGGCAGTAAAAAATTTAAAAAGATAAATAAAAAAATTAAAGGAGGAGGAGGGCAAACAAGATGAATACTGAATATATTAGAAGTTCTTTTCGAATTGAGGAGGTCGATTCTTCTCTGCCATTATTTTATATGTAGATCCGCCTGACTAAAACACAACCATCGATAGATAACTACCACTGTGAAACAAGGTAACTAGCATTCTCTGAGAACTTTTCTATAAGCTCCCATCCACCTGTTCATAATCTGAAAGGTGATCGATAACAATAAAGACGTGAGCACGACAGATCAATAAAAAAAGAATCAAAAGGGGGCTATGGAAATATTGTCATAGTTGTCTTTTGCATTCAATATTAATTACTCGAAAGTAAATTAAGTACAAAAATTATATCAAGTTGCAGTGCAAAATGGAAATTAAGTGTGACTGTATGTAGTATGTAGAGGCGTGATTGCATGATCGAATACTCTACATGACAAAGACATTGTTAAAGCAACAACACCACCTTGAAGTAAACTACTTGAATTGAATTCAAATAAGAGGGAAGTACAAAATCTATACCTTTGATTAAAACTAGGGTGGAGTCTCATGAGAGGCTTCACAATAGGTAACTATCGGCCAGGTGATAGTCTGCTTTGAGTACCAAATACAACAGGGTCCCACATCCATTGAATTACTGTTATGTGATGACTATATACAAAGTGTCATTAAAGGAGGACACGTGTAAGGGTATTTATGGCAGATCAGACAAATATTCCTGGCGGCTAGGGTTTAGGGATCTGTGCCTATAAATACAGTTGTTGTTGCATTGTCTGTGTGTGTGAAATCTGTAACTCAGTGCATAATAATAAATATCTCTTTTCGCCCGTGGTTTTTTATATCTCTCACTTTGAGAGGGTTTTCCACGTTAAATCTGTGTTCTTCTTGTTTTCTGTTATCTCCTTTGATTATTTACGTTTGATTGCATCTGTTTTATTTCTTGCATCAAAGTTATCTCCACGAGTTTTATAACAAGTGGTATCGAGTAAGGTTTCGAGAAAACAATCATGCGATCAAACTTCATCTTCACCAAGACCTTGAGAAGGTGCTAGGATCTGTGATAAATTGTGATCTTTAGCAAGAAAAGATGTCAGCAGTAAACGTGAAAATCGATAAATTTACAGGAAGGAACAGTTTTGGTCTGTGGCAAATCAAGATGTGTGCACTGTTGAAACATTAGGGTTTGTGGAGTCCTCTATCTGACAAACCAAATACAGATGCAGCAGATTATGCCAGTCTGGAAGAGAAAGCACATTCAACCTTCATGTTGTGCTTATCTGATGATGTTATCACTGAGGTTGCTGAGGAAGACACCGCAACCAAGTTGTGGAAGAAGCTTGAAAGCCTGTGTATGACCAAGTCACTGACCAACAAGCTATTGTTGAAACAGAGGTTGTTCAGTTTGAAGATGCATGTAGGGAGTCCACTGAGGGAACATCTGGACCAGCTGAACACAATATTACTTGATTTAAGGAATATTGATGTTAAAATTGAGGATGAAGATGCAGCCCTAATCCTGTTGGTGTCATTACCGGCATCATATGAAAACTTTTGGTCCCTTGGAAAGGCTAACACAAGTTTAGAGGGGGGGGGTGAATAAACTTGTCATCAATTTTTTTTCCCAAACTGGAGAAGCCCCAGGAACTGAGTTTCTGTCAAACTCAAACTGATACTCAGCTCAGTTTTGTTCCTGTCCTGAAACTTGTGTGGAGTTCAGCTAACTCAACTGAGTATAAGTCAATGCTGACTTATATTTAGTCTTGTTAACTGGCAGTGGATAAAGCTAGCCTTTAGTGCAATAGATGTGTCAATAAGAATTTAGACCTTCTATGTATCAGTTTTATGCTGACTCAGTATCTGGTGTTTGCCGAGTGATAATGCAACAAATAAAACAAACATAAGTGCATAAAGTAAATCAACACAAGATTTGTTTATGGAAGTTCCGGATGGTGTAATCCCGTACGTCTCCCCTCTCTCTGTGGTATAGGAGGTAACACTAGAATCTTGAGATAACCGTTACAATATCCTAGCACTATGATAGTCCTTCACGACACCCTAGTTTCACTGTCTACACAAAATAAAGAAAGGTGAGATTGCTCCCTTTATTCTGCACACTGATCCTTCGGAGGTGGAATGACTCCTTCACCAGCTCACCACTATCACAAACACAGTCCGCAGACTGCACCAACAGCTATGGCAACCAAGTTGCAACCGTATGAAGAAAGGTGGAATTGCTCTCTTCAAACTATGCACAACCAACCCTTTTACACAAAGGTTAGGTGTAGAATTAATCAAGAGATTAATTCAGTGAGCTGTCTGACTCTTCTGGATCTGGCTTTGTAGCTCCAAGATGCCTTCTTTCCCTTTTAATGGGTTACTGGATCTTTCTTTGAAATCTTCAAGGCAATTCTATTGGCTTCCCCTTTTCTAGATATATATGATCTGATTTTCTGGATCTGGATCTTTAGATATGTTCTTGTAAAGCTCTTTTTCTGATCCTTCTATCTCTCTTTCTTCAAGTGATTCTCTTGTGTATTTATAGGGGTGATGTAACGGTCACTAGCTCTTGTAGCCGTTACATTTGTCGTTTAGCCAACGTCATATGTACGATCTTTGTCGTATTGTCAGTTTAAATTCAGCAAGGCTTTAACTCAGTTTTATACTCTTCTTCAAAATTGAGTACCTTGTATACTTGACATCTAACTTTAATTGACTAAGTCAGAGTACACCATTCAGTTTCTTCTTATCCTGTCAACTGATAATCTTTGTCCTTTAGATTATTCAGTTTTACATGATCTATAGTTCGATTCGAGTCACCACAGACTTGCTCGAATCGACTTATAGTCACGACTTAATCGACTTCTAAGCGAGTTTGAACCTCGATTCTTCAATCTTCAATAATCGAGTCTGTGACCTCGGTTCTTGATCTTCATAGATAAGCCAACCGAGTTCATGTGTCCTCAAATGAACTTATCTTCTTCTTGATTATTGCATAAGCGAGTTTGAACCCTCGATTCTTCAAGTGCATACTCAGTTTTCTTGTTGTGATTCAATTTGTTCGCCTAGTTCCTATTCTATTACAATGCTTATGCGAAACAACCTATACAAGGTTGGACTCTAGATAGAACTTATACATTTTATCTCTAGACCATTTCTTGCTTCTTCTTTCATTATGCACTATAATAGTTAGTTATGACTTCATCATCATGGTTTGTAAGTGATTTGTCTAATAACGTGATGAATCATCACCAAAACACAAATAATATTTCCAACAAAAACTTTGTGCAGTCTTTCATAGTTGGGAAGAATACAGTAGCTTTGAAGGATGTGAGGTCTGCCTTACATGCCAGGGAGCGAGAGACACAAGGTCTTTGGGATAGGCAGTCATTTCTTTGGGCTAGTAGTTAGCGACAATAGTGGAAAAGGATATGGACAAGAAGAAGAAAAGAAGTCTGGATCCAAAGGTCCTAAGTCTGCGATGTGTCCGTAATTATTTGTAAGGAGCGGGGACATTGGAAGTCCAATTGTCCAAGAAGAAAAAAGTAGGAAGGCAATTCAGCACGAGAGCCTGCAGCTCTTGAGCAATCTGATGAGGATCCGGTTCTAGTTGGGGGATTTTACACACCACAATGATGTGTGGATACTTGATTCTGGAGCATCCTACCATATTTGTCCAAATAGGGAGTGGTTTTCTAATTATGAGCAGATGGATGGTGGTCAAATCTATATGGCCAACGGCAAGGTTTGCAAAGTTGTGGGAATTGGCTCAGTAAAGTTAAGGACGAGAGGATGGTAAATTTTGTACCTTTGAAAGATGTAGACATGTTCCACAGATGACCAAGAATTTGGTATCTCTCGATCCTCTTGGGATGACAAGGGTTCAATTTCAAGGGTGAAGGTGGGCGGTGAATGTCTTCAAAGATTCGATTGTAGTCCTCAAAGGCATCAAGAGGGAACCTTGTATATATTACAAGGATCTCATCATATCTGCAGCACTTCTTGATGTTGCATCCTCGTGATTCACTGATCTCAAGCAGACTCAGCTGTGGCACATGAGACTTGGTCACACGGGTGAAAAGGGTATGCGGATTCTTTCTTCAGTAGGTTTTCTTGGGGGATATAAGGTCAAGAATCTGGACTTTTGTGAACATTGTGTGTTTGGGAAATTGCATGAAGTAAGTTCTCGGCGAGGTTGCACAACACAAAGGCAACACTTGATTATATCCATTCAGATTCTTTGGGGTCCATCAAAAGTTGAGTCATTGGGTGGTCACAGATACTTTGTGTCATTCATAGATGACTATTCAAGGATGACTTGGGTGGTGATGATGAAGAACAAAAGTGATGCATTCAGTAACTTCAAGCAGTGGAAGGCCCTGGTAGAGAATCAGTTTGGCAAGAAAATCAAGAAGCTTCGTATAGATAATGGTGCGGAATTTGCTGGGACGGATTTTGATTCATTTTGTGTGTGGTGAGGTATTGCCGGACATCATATCGTAAGGAATACACCTCACAGAATGGTGTATTTGAAAGGATAATCAAACTCTACTGGAGAGGAAAGATGTATGCTTTCTCAAGTTTGGTTTATCATGGAGATTTTGGGCGAGAGTGTAAAAACAACACTTGCTAGTTAATCAATAGGAGTCCTCTTTGAGGATCAATCTCAAGACACCATTTGACATGTGGTCGGGAAGCCTGTGACTACTCGATTCTAAGGGCTTTTGGGAGTCTGACTTACTATCATGTTAGTGAAGGGAAGTTGGAGCCTAGAGCCAAAAAGGAGTGTTTGTAGGGTATGGTGATGGAGTGAAGGATATAGAATTTGGTCATCGCAGAGTCCGAGTAATCCTCGGCAGGACGTGGTGTTTGATGAAAATTCTATGCATAACTCATCATCGATCGGAGGTCTCTTGAATCAAACCAGTCTTTGAATCGAAAGTGTTGAGAATCAGGTGGAGCTTGGTGGAGTCTATTGATATGCAACAATCGGTGGATCCAAATCAACACTATCTTGATCTGGATAATGAACCGAGAATCCGATCCAAGCCGACCCTCACGAGACCTCAAAGCAGGCGTCATCTGAGACGACATTAATCGCCAGAGTCTAGTTTGCGCCAAAGTGAGCCTAGAAGATCTAATGTTGGTATACCTCCAAGGAGATATGGGTATGATGATTTGGCTGGATATGCACTCCAAGTTGCAGAAGAAGTAGAGGTTGCTGAACCTACTACTTACAGGGAAGCAGTGACATGTACAGAAGCATCTCAGTGGCATGCAGCCATGGGAGATGAAATGGAGTCATTGTTGAAGAATCGGACTTGAGAATTGGTCAAGCGACCTTCGACGACAAGGAGTTGTGACTTGTAAATGGATTTTCAAGAAAAAGGAAGGAATAACTAAGGCAGAAGGGGTCAAGTATAAGGCACGTTTGGTTGCAAGAGGATTCAGTCAAAGGGAAGAGGTTGACTTTGATGAAATATTTTCACCAGTGGTCAGACACACTTCAATCAGGGTGCTACTAGCAATGGTGGCACAACATGATCTGGAACTTGAGCAATTAAATGTGAAGACTACTTTTCTACATGGTGAGGTGGATAAGGAGATATACATGAAACAACCTGAGGGTTTTCAAGTTCCTGGCAAGGAAAATTATGTTTGCAAGTTGAAGAAATCATTGTATGGTTTGAAGCAACCTCCAAGGCAGTGGTATAAAAGGTTTGACAGTTTTATGCTTCAGCAGGGTTACAACAGAAGTCCTTATGACTGTTGTGTTTACTTCAGTCTGCTGAAATATGGATCATATATCTATCTTGTTCTGTATGTGGATGACATGTTGATTGCTGCTGCAAGGAATTATGATGTTCAAAATCTGAAGAACCTTCTTAGTGCTGAATTTGAAATGAAGGACTTGGGTGCAGCCAAGAAAATCTTGGGGATGGAGATTTGAAGAGATAGAAGTCGGAAAAAATAGTTTTTGCCTCAGCAGGGTTATGTGCAGAAGGTATTGGCCAAGTTTGAGATGTCTGCTGCAAAACCAATAGATACTCTATGGCATCAAATGTTCATTTATGCATTTATGCTTCTGATCATTTGAAGAGAATGAGTATATGTCAATAGTTCCCTATGCTAGTGCAGTTGGCAGTTTGATGTATGCCATGGTTTGCACTAGGCCTGATCTGGCTCAGGCAGTCAGTGTTGTCAACTGGTTTATAGCTCAACTGGGAAAGAACTTTGGAAATTTGTTAAAAGGATATTCAAGTGCACGATAGAGTACTGGTGATGTTGGTCTCATTTATGGAGGTGATCTTGAGTGCAGTCACGAGTTCTTGTAATCTTGATTATGCAGGTGATGTTGACAGTAAAAAATCAATGACTGGGTATGTGTTTACATTGGGAAATGCAGTGGTCAGCTGGAAAGCTACTCTTCAGGCTACAATAGCCTAATCAACTACTGAAGCAGAATATATGGCTCTTACTGAAGCAGCTAAGGAGGGTATATGGTTGAAGGGGCTAGTCAGTGATTTGGGGTTGCATCAGGATCAGGCTGAGATATATTATGACAGTCTAAGTGCAATATGTTTAGCCAAGGATCAGGTTCATCATGAAAGAACCAAGCATATTCATGTCAGGTATCATTTTCTGAGGAATGAGAAGAGGGTTGTAGTGAAGAAGATCGGGATCAAGGATAATCCTGGCCGATATGTTCACTAAAACGATTCAAGAGAGTAAGTTTCGACTTTATCGGACTTCTTGAATATTCAAAGCTTATAATCTGTTTCTGGAAACTCTACTAAGGGCAGATCAGTGGAGTGGATGCTGTGGAGATAGTCTGGTACAAGTACATCTGGCATTGCGAATGCAATCTGGTACAATACATTCTGGTTATGCAATCTGTTTGACTCTAGGGAGAGTTGAAGTCAAGGTGGAGATTTGTCAGTAAAGTGACTTAAACTCTACATTTTGGTGGAACCAATCTGAAGACTCAGCTGTGTGATGGGCAGTTGAGAAGTGTATTCAATTATGTGCATCAGTAGGGTGGAGTCTCATCGAGGCTTCGTCGGCAGTCTTGTCGGCGGGGTGATAGTCTAGTTTGATCGAGCACCGAATACAACAGGTCTCTCACATCGATAATTACTGTTATGTGATGACTATCTGATGTCATTAAAGGGAGGACACGTGTAAGGGTATTTATGGCGGATCGAGACAAATATTCTGGCGGCTAGGGTTTAGGGATTTGTGCCTATAAATCTGATTGTTGTTGCATTAATCGTGTGTGTGAAATCTGTAACTCAAAGTGCATAATAATAAATATCTCTTTTCTGCCCGTGGTTTTTTTATCTCTCTCATTTTGAGAGGGGTTTTCCACGTTAAATATGTGTTCTTCTTCTTTTCTGTTATCTCCTTTGACTATTTACGTTTGATTGCATCTGTTTCTATTTCTTGCATCTGAAGTTATCTCCATCAGTTTTATAACAACTAGTTTTTGTGGTATACCCATATCTTTATTTCTTACGATCATAGTCCCGTCGAAATACTCAGTAGGCCGGACAATATTTTCAAAGGGACTGGTTTTTTTTCATCAGGCCGAGCTATTTTCGTTGAGGCTGATCTAAAATAACACGTCCTGAGCAATTTTTTTTTTCATCTGGCCGGGCTAAAAACTCCGTCCTTCATATAAATATTTTTCTTTAAATATAGCAAAACAGAAAAATCCCATATCTCCCATCAATTTACTACTTTGCATCTCCCATTGATTTACTACTTTGCATCTCCCAGAAAAATCCTAATTTACTACTTTGCATCTCCCATCAAAATCTCCTTTGGATTTGCACCACAAAAAAAACAAGTTAGAGGACCATTTTCCTCACCGGAGCAGGGGCATGAGCAGGACTAAAATCCAAAATAGGCCAAATTACAGGACTAAAATCCTAATTTTGCCCTGCAGGCACCCCAATTCTTCCCTACGCGCCACCTCTGGAGCCATAAACAACGGCGTTCCGGAGATCAGAACTCCCACTCCGGACACCGGAGGAGTACTATTTAGCCATTTGGCACATCCAAAATCTACAATTTTGCATCTGTAACGCCCCCAGACCCCGGGCCTGGTAGCGCTAAATGAGTCATAAATATCCGGTCAACTGCTTAGACTGCCATCCTCGCTTGGTCTAAAAGGGCTAACCCGAGTTGACAAGACCTTTATGTCTCACACTTATATAGGGGTAAGCATTCTACTACTTTTCCAATATGGGACATTACATTCTCCCCCCTTATAAGGGACTGGCGTCCTAGCCAGGGCGGCCAAGACTGTTCCTGGATTGTCCCTACCAGAGGTAACTAGAGGCCATCCTTACACCGTCTTCTTGTACAGTAAAATGATACAAACAAAATATGACGGCAAAGAACTTGAATTAGAATTATCTCCAAAATAGGTCTAGTCAGACAATTTTGCCACAACCCTGCACTTTTAGACGTTTGCAAGTAGAAGCATGGTATTATATCCAGTGTACAAAATCACTAAACGAGTGACGGACGCAAGATCTCGAGTAAATAAGAGGGTGCAGTAAAAATTTTAAAAAGACAAATAAAAAAAATTAAAGGGGGAGGAGGGAAAACAAGATGAATACTGAATATATTAGAAGTTTTTTTCGGATTGAGGAGGGTCGGTTGCCCTCTTTAGCTGTATGTAGGTCTGTCTGACTGAAACACAACCATCGTACAAGTATTACTATGTGGCTACATCCCTGGAAGGTAAAATAACTTAGCATTGGATATATGTCATCTTCCATGGATAATTACCACTTTGAAACAAGGTAACTAGCATTCTCTGAGAACTTTTCTATAAGCTCCCATCCACCTGTTCATAATCTGAAAGGTGATAACAATAAAGACGTGAGCACGACAGATCAGTAAAAAAAAAAAAATTTAATCAAAAGGGGCTATGGAAATATTGTCATAGTTGTCTTTTGCTTTCAATATTACTCGAAAGTAAATTAAGTACAAAAATTATATCAAGTTGCAGTGCAAAATGGAAATTAAGTGTGACTGTATGTAGTATGTAGAGGCGTGATTGCATGATCGAATACTCTACATGACAAAGACATTGATAAAGCAACAACACCACCTTGAAGTAAACTACTTGAATTGAATTCAAATAAGACGGAAGTACAAAATCTATACCTTTGGTTAAAACTAGTTTTTGTGGTACAAAATCTTTATTTCTTACAATCATAGTCCTGTCAAAATACTCAATAGGCCGGACAATTTTTTCAAAGGGACGGGTTATTTTTTCATCAGGCCGAGCTATTTTCGTTGAGGCTGATCTAAAATAACACATCCTGAGCAATTTTTTTCATCCGGCAGGGCTAAAAACTCCGTCCTTCATATCAATATTTTTTAAATATAAAAAAACAGAAAAATCCCATATCTTTTATTTTTTATTTTTTAATACAACAAATTGCAAAACCTATGTAGGAGATGCTGTTGTGCAAATTTCTTGATTTTGTGTTTTCAATAGTCCATTGATTTGTTCATCAAGAAATTGATGCTAAGAAATTTCTTAGCTGTCCATCGATCTTTCGAGTTTCTTTTTAGACATTTGCTTAAGAAATCCTTTGCTTTGATTGGAAAGATTTTCTAGGATTTCCGGGAAACAATCTACGAATGCGATTTTGTAAAGCAATGATGCTGCGTTTGTAGCATTAGGCCCTGGTGAACAACCTAGTGCCCATATATCTGCAGGCACCCCAGTCTTCCCTACGCGCCACCTCTGGTGCCATAAACAACGGCGTTCCGGAGAGCAGAACTCCCACTCCGGACACCGGAGGAGTACTATTTAGCCATTTGGTACATCCAAAATCTGCAATTTTGCATCCACTTTTTCCTGTTAAAATATTTTGACCCTTGATATCACAATGTACAATCCCAAATTCCCAATTGAATGCAAGTAATTTAGCCCGTCAACAATTTGGGAATGAATACAAGTAATGCTAATCACCGGTTTAAAAAAATATGGGATTTTTCTGTTTTGTTATTAAAAAAAAAATGATATACTAGTGAGTTTCTAGCCCGGCCGGATGAAAAAAATTGCTCAGGTCGTGTTATTTTAGTCCGGCCTCAACAAAAATAGCTCGACCTCATGAAAAAATAACCTGTCCCTATGAAAAATTAGCCAGGCCTACTGAGTATTTTGACGGGTTATGATTGTGAGGAACAAAACTAGGGGTATACAACAAAAACTATTTTTACACCAAAATTATATATTTTAAATTCCCCCTTGAAATAACGGCATTAAATTAAACAATTGAAAATGATGTCAAACCTTTTTTTTTAGGGTACGTATCACGTATCCGTCATGCCCACAAAGAAGAGCCATCTCACGTAAGACCAATAGGGCACGGTAATCCAATTGAATTGAGAGGAAACGAAATGTTTTCCGGAGTAATATTATAATCTAGCACTCCTAGCACTGCACAAAAAAATCTTTTGGTGACAAACAATACATTTCTCGCAAAAGTAACTTTTAGTGACAATAACTTTGTTTATCACAAAAACTTATATTATTTAGTGACAAAAAGAAATATGTTCACACGAAAGGTTGACTGTATTATCACAAAATGGATGATCTCAACTTCACATTGTGTGATAAACTTTAAGATAAAACTTTGGTGACAACCATCTTTATCATAATGAGTCGAGTATATCATGTATTGAACGAATCGAGTTCAATTTTTGCCTTTGTATGGCTTGTTCAAGCTTGAAACGTTTTTATAATCTAGTCAAACTCAATCCCTAAAAAATATTGGCTCGACTCGGCTCGATACCCATAAAAACATCCGAAGTAGAGAACACATATATGTATCTCCAGCTGAAAATAAAATATTACCAACGCCTCAAAATAAAAATAATAAAAGAAATTGAAAAGAAACTTCTGAAGGTGCGATTCATTTTCCCTAAATTCGAACCCTAAACTGCTTCCATCATCGTGGAATCTTGGTGAGGTGAAATCGTGGTGAGATCGGAAAAGCTTCGCTTCGCTTATGCGAATGCTCGATAAAGAGGTGAAATCGTGGTGAGTTTAGAAATTGATTACGATTTCAAATCGCGGCGATGAGCAATACATCGAAGCGGAAATCAACCTCATTGCGCAGTATTATTCTCTTCATTTTTACGATTTAATTGTATTATTTTCGATTTCTGGTGAAATCGTGATGAGATGGCCTTGATTTCATCGCCGGCGACATGCCATGCTTAGTGTTGACCGGTCTGTGTGATTATTTCACACAGACATCTAGGGCTGAGCTCTGTGATCTGTTGCATGAACCGGTCTGTGTGATTATTTCACTTTTCTATTGCATGAGCCGCTCGTGCCCACTTACTATGATATTCATTCACTGCGTTGTGATACTTTCCAGATTAAAACCTATTGCCCGAAGGACTTGTAGAATGTATTCCTGAGGTTTATGCTCTATCTCGGGTATATAACTATATATGATGTATTTTTACAGTATTCTTGCTTAGTATTGTTAAATTAGGAAGCAACAAGTTCTGATTTATTTTTTTAAAACTTACAAGTTCTGATTTTGATCCTTTCTTTTCAAATATTGCTCGGAGATTTGAACTACATGATCTCGCTTCCTGAATCTATTACTCCATCTACGTTAGTGGAATGCATTCCTTCATAATGATCAGGTGCTATATAATATATTGTTTTGAATTTCAGGGCCAGAAAAATTAATAAAAGTTCTGGTATACATACATACATAAATGCTGATTTTGTGCATGGATTTCTCACTATATGTATTCTGGGAAATTCGATTGCGTGTACTTATTATAGAGTTCACGAAACAAATGAAAAACATGAGTGTTATCCTGTGTATTTAACTCTTTTATTGTTTTAATTTCTTTGACTGTTAGTTGATTTCATCTTTTTGACTAATATGGATCTCTCTATTCAATATGATTACGATGTAAGTAACGCTAGTGCTAGCATGTTCCTCTTCCTGTCCCTTTGAATAGTGTACAATAGGGGCATGGGATGATTTTGGGGCTGTTTTTGAATTTACATTCTATTGCATTTACTTGAGTCTGCATTTGTGTTTATGGTTTTATGAATGCAGGTGTCAGTTTTGGTGACTTGATCTCTAAACTGATGAATAAACTGATGGAACTAATCTGAGAATCTAAGACTGAGAATGATGGTCAGTTCAGTTAAGTATATTCAGTTCAGTGAAAGTCAGTTTGATGAAGTGCAACTGAGTTTCTTCTGAAGTCAACAGTCAGTTTGGTCTTCATAGTCTTGCTGAGTATAACTGAGTTCTACATCTGGGCAGCTGATTACATGTCTGGGAAAGTAAGTTCAGAACTAAGTTTTCATCTGGTGGATAACAAATGAGGTGGGTCCACATCTGGGGTTTTTATGTGATTCCGACAAAGATCTTATGGCGGTTAGGGTTAGAAAATTGTGCCTATAAATACCAATGTTGTAATCAATGTAATGTGTGTCTTTCACAAGTGTGTGAAAATCCTTGTAACTTTGTGCATAATAAAATATCTCATTTTCTGTCCATGGAGTAGTCGGCACAATGCTGAAAACCACGTTAAATCACCTGTGTTCTCTTTGTTTACGTGTTTTTATCAATTTCCGCCATACTTTATGTTTGCATTGCTCTTGTTTTATCTTTCTTAAACTGCAAGCTTCTCTTCTATGTTTCAACAAACTGGTATTAGAGCGACATGTTCATGATTTAGAAAGTTGCAAGTTGAACAGAGTTGATCTTCACCAAGACCGGTGACCGGTGCTAGGATTTTGTGATCAAAGGTTTGTTCTTTAATTAGACGGATGTCTGCAATGAACGTAAAGATTGATAAATTTACAGGGAGGAACAGTTTTAGCTTGTGGCAAATCAAGATCTGGGCCTTGTTAAAGCAACAAGGATTGTGGACTCCTTTATCTGATAGAGGGGATGCCAGTTCAGCAGATTATGCTATTCTGGATGAGAAAGCACATTCAACCATCAGGTTGTGCTTGCCTAATGATGTTATCACAAAAGTTGCTGAGGAAGACACTACTACCAAGTTATGGTCTAAGCTTGAAAGCATGTATATGACTAAGTTATTGACCAACAAGTTGCTGCTGAAGCAAAGTCTATTCAGCCTGAGGATGCATGAGGGGGCTTAGGTGAGAGATCGTCTTGATCAGTTGAACACAATATTACTTGATTTCAAGAATATTGATGTGAAGATTGAGGTTGAATATGCGGCTCTAATTTTGTTGGTATCATCTTACCCGACTTCATATGAGAACTTTGTGAAGTCCTTCATAGTTGAGAATGATCTGAGTTCCTATGGAGGATGTAAGGTCATCTTTACATGCCAGGAGCCGAGACATAATGCTGTTTGGGCGGGACAATCAAAGTTGTTGGACTAGTAGTCGATGTGTGAGAGGAAAAGAGAATGGTCGGTGTAGGAAGAAAAGTTCCAAGAAGACAAGGTCCAAAGGCCGTAAATCCATTGATGTTTGCAATTATCAGTGAAGGAAGGGGACATTGGAAGTGCAATTGTCCAAAGAGGAAGAAACATGAGGAGAAACAGATTACGCACGGTGTTGTGGCGGTGAGAAAGACTCAGTTGTGGATATGGTTCTAGTGGCAGGAGAGCCAATACATCATCTTGATGTATGGATTACGGACTCTGGGGCATCATTTCATATTTGCCCTCACAAAGAGTGGCTCTCAAGTTATCGGCGAGATAGATGGTTGTCATATATCTATGGCGAGCGGCAAGGTCTGCAAGATAGTTGGGATTGACTTAGTTCGATTGAGGACGAGAGGATGGAAGATTCGTAAAGGCGAGTGAAGTTAGAAATGTTCTCTGAGATGACCAAAAACTTAGTACCTCTCGTCTTTAGACAACATGTTTAGGGGTGAAATTGGAGTGCTGAGTGTCTATAAAAATTTATTTTTGGTTCTCAAAGGAGTCAAGAAAGGGACCATGTATATACCACAAGGGTTGGTTGTTGTTGGTACTGCTTCTGTGGCATCTTTTGAGATTCATCAATCAGAGCTTACAAAACTGTGGCACATGAGACTGGGTCACATGGGTGAAAAGAGGATGCATGTTCTTTCTCAAAAAGATCTTCTTGGGGAGTGTAAGGTCAAGCATCTGGACTTTTGTGAGAATTGTGTGTTTGGGAAGTTTCATAGGAGCAAGTTCTCAAGAAGGGTACACAACACAAAGTCATCACTTGATTACATTCATTCTTATTGTTGAGGGCCATCAAAGGTGGAGTCATTGGGTAGTCACAGATATTTTGTGTCATTTATTGATGACTATTCAAGGATGACTTGGGTGGTGATGATATATCACAAAAGTGAGGCATTCAAGAGCTTCATGCAATGGAAGGATCTAGTTGAAAATCAGTTGGGGAAAGAAGAACAAGAGGCTTCGTACAGATAATGGTCTGGAATTCTGTTGGAGTGAGTTGATGACTTCAGTAGAAATGAGGTATTGCCGGACATCATCTGATTAGGAATACTCCTCGCGTGAGCAGGGGGGGTGAGAGGCTAAATCAAAATCTTACGGAGAGAGCAAGATGCATACTCTCTCATGTGCGGGTTTGTCAAGGAGATTTTGGGGCGAGAGGTGTAAGCACAACTTGCTACTTAATCAACAGGAGTCCTCACACATGGATCGAGTCTCAAGACTATTCGGTGTTAAGGGTATTGGAAGCACAGATTTGCTATCATGTCATCGGAGGGAAAGCTGGAACCAAGGCCAAGAATAGAGTGTTTGTAGGGTATGGTGATGGAGTTAAGGGTTATAGAATTTGGTCATCAAGTAAAAGCGAGTTATTCTCGGCGAGAGATCGATTTTGCTAAAAATTCTATCCTCGATTCATCGGTGGAGGATAATTGAAAGCGAAACAGTTAAAAGCGAGAAGGCGACAAGAAGGTGGAGTTTGGTGGAGTCGGTTGAATGCAACCATCAAGCCCGATCTAGTCGATTTTATCGATCTGGTTCTTTGAACGTAATCGAGTCCAAGCCAGTTAGCTGAGCAAATGTCAGTTGAGCATCAAACTAAGAACATGGGTCAACATAGTATAGCTGTCAGCGGAGCTAGAAGATCCAATGTTGGAGTACCTCCCAAGAGGTATGGTTTTGATGATTTGGCTAGATACGCACTTCAAGTTGCAGAAGAAATGGATGGTTGTGAACCTTCTAGTTACAGGGAAGCAGTGACATGTTCTGAAGCATCTCAATGGCTTGTTTCCATGGGAGATGAAATGGAGTCATTACAAAAGAATCAAACTTAGGATCTAGTTAAATGTCTAGCTGATAGGATTGTCACTTGCGAATGGATCTTTAAGAAAAATGAAGTATAACTGAGGCAAAAGGAGTTAAGTTTAAAGCACGTTTGGTTGCAAGAGGGTTCAGTCAGAAAGAAGGGGTGGACTTTGATGGGATATTCTCACTAGTGATCAGACATATTTCAATCAGAGTGTTACTAGCAATGGTGACACAACAGGACATAGAACTTGAGCAGTTAGATGTGAAAACAGCTTTTCTACTTGGTGAGGTAGATAAAGATATATACATGACTCAGCCAGAAGGTTTTTAAGTTCCTGGTAAGGAAGATTTTGTGTGTAAGTTAAAGAAGTCCTTGTATGGACTGAAGCAAGCTCTTAGACAGTGGTATAAAAGGTTTGTGATTACATATTCCATTTGGGTTACTGATGAGAAGTCCTTATGATTGTTGGGTTTACAACGATCGGTTGAAAGATGGAACATACATCTATCTTGTGTTATATGTGGATGACATGGTAGTTGCAAGAAAGAAGTCGATGTTGATGGCGAAAGACCTTCTTAGTCTTTGAGTTTGAAATGAAGGATTTGGGAGCACCAAGAAAATTTTTGGGATGGAGATTTGGAGAGAAAGAAATCAAAAGAAACTATTTTTATCTCGGCGGGGCTATATCTGAAGATTTTGTCAAAGTTTGGCATGTCATTTGCTAAGCCAATAGATCTGATGGTTATATCATGTATTGAATGAATCGAGTTCAATTTTTGCCTTGTATGACTTGTTCAAGCTTGAAACATTTTCATAATCGAGTCAAACTCAATCCTTAAAAAATATTGGCTCGACTCGGCTTGATACCCGTAAAAACATCCAAAGTAGAGAACACGTATATGTATCTCCAGCTGCAAATAAAATACTACCAATGCCTCAAAATAAAAAATAATAAAAGAAATTGAAAAGAAACTTCTGAAGGTGTGATTCATTTTCCCTGAATTCGAACCCTAAATTGCTTCCATCATTGTGGAATCATGGTGAGGTGAAATAGTGGTGAGATCGGAAAACTGCTTCCGTCTGCGTGAATGCTCGGTAAAGAGGTGAAATTATGGTGAGTTCATAAATCGATTCTAATTCAAATCGCCGGAGATGAGCAATACATCAGAACGGAAATCGATTCTGACTGCAGGTATTATTCTCTTCAGTTTTTTATTTAATTGAATTATAGATGTCTGGTGAAATCGTGATGAGATGGCCTTGATTTCATCGCCGGCAACATGCCATACTTAGTGTTGACCGGTCTGTGTGATTATTTCACACAGACATCTAGGGCTGAGCTCTGTGATGTTGCATGAACCGGTCTGTGTGATTATTTCACTTTTCTATTGCATGAGCCGCTCGTGCCCACTTACTATGATATTCATTCACTGCGTTTTGATACTTTCCAGATTAAAACCTATTGCCCGAAGGACTTGTAGAATGTATTCCTGAAGTTTATGCTCTATCTCAGGTATATAACTATATATGATGTATTTTTACAGTATTCTTGCTTAGTATTGTTAAATTAGGAAGCAACAAGATCTGATTTTTTTTTTAAACTTACAAGTTCTGATTTTGATCCTTTCTTTTCAAATATGGCTCGGAGATTTGAACTACATGATCATGCTTCCTGAATCTATTACTCCATCTTCGGTTGATAAAGGATAGTGGAATGCATTCCTTCATAATGATCAGGTGCTTTATAATGTATAGTTTTGAATTTCTGGGCCAAAAAATTAAAAAAAAGTTCCGGTATACATACATACATACATACATAAATGTAGATTTTGTGCATGGATTTCTCACTATATGTATTCTGGGAAATTTGATTGCGTGTACTTATTATAGAGTTCACGAAACAAATGAAAAACATGAGTGTTATCCTGTGTATTTAACTCTTTTATTGTTTTAAATTTCTGAGTTCATCTTTTTGACTAATATGGATCTCTTTATTCAATATGATTACGATGTAAGTCATGGTAGTGCTAGCATGTTCCTCATCCTGTCCCTTTGAATAGTGTACAATGGGGGCATGGGATGATTTTGGGGCTGTTTTGGAATTTACATTCTATTTCATTTAATTGAGCCTGCATTTGTGTTTATTGTTTTATGAATGCAAGTGTCAGTTTTGGTGACTTGATCTCTAAACTGATGAATAAACCGGTGGAACTAATCTGAGAAACTAAGACTGAGAATGATTGTCAGTTCAGTTAAGTATATTCAGTTCTATGAAAGTCAGTTTGATGAAGTGCAACTGGGTTCTTTCTGAAGTCAGCAGTCAGTTTATTCTGCTTAGTCTTGCTGAGTATAACGGAGTTCTACATCTGGGTAGCTGATTTCAAGTCTGGGAAAGTCATTTCTCAACAGATCTAGAGTTTTCATCTGATAGATAACAGCTGGAGCTAGGGTCCACATCTGCGGGTATTTATGACAGTTCCGACAAAGATCTTATGGAGTTTAGGGTTAGGGAATTGTGCCTATAAATACCAATGTTGTAATCAATGTAATGTGTGTCTGTCACATGTGTGTGAAAATCCTTGTAACTTTATGCATAGTATATCTCATTTTCTATCCATGGAGTAGTCGGCACCATGCCGAAAACCACGTTAAATCACTATGTTCTCTTTGTTTCTGTGTTTTATCAATTTCCGTCAGAATTTATGTTTGCATTGCTACTGTTTTATCTTTCTTAAACAGCAAACTTCTCTTCTGTGTTTCAACAAACTGGTATCAGAGCGACAAGTTCAGGATTCAGAGAGTTTCAGGTTGAACAGAGTTAATCTTCACCAAGACCGGTGACCGGTGCTAGGATTTTGTGATCAAAGGTTTGTTTTTTAATAGGAGAAAGTTCTCAAAATGGGTACACAACACAAAGTCATCACTTGATTACATTCATTCAGATTGTTGGGGGCCATCGAAGGTGGAGTCATTGGGTAGTCACAGATATTTTGTGTCATTTATTGTGTCATTTATTGATGACTAATCAAGGATGACTTGGGTGGTGATGATGAAACACAAAAGTGAGGCATTCAAGAGCTTCATGAAATAGAAGGCTCTAGTTGAAAATCAGTTGGGAAAGAAGATCAAGAGGCTTCAGATCTTGGAATTATCTGGGTGAGTTTGATGAGTTGTGTAGAAATGAGGGTATTTCCGGACATCATCTGATCGTGAATACTCCTCGGTAGAATGGCGAAGTTGAGAGGCTAAATCAAACTCTTAGAGAGAGCAAGATGCATGCTCTATCATGCGGGTTTGTCAAGGAGATTTTGGGCAGAGGCTGTAAGCACAGCTTGCTACTTAATCAATAGGAGTCCTCACACAGGGATCAGTCTCAAGACACCAGTTGAGATGTGGTCAGGCAAGCCTGCAGACTATTCTGTTCTAAGGGTATTTGGAAGCACAGTTTACTATCATATCATTGGAGGGAAACTGGAACCAAGGGCCAAGAAAGAAGTGTTTGTGGGGTATGGTGATAGAGTTAAGGGTTATAGAATTTGGTCATCAGCAGAAAATAGAGTTATTCTCAGTAGAGTTACAATTTTTGATTAAAATTCTATCCTCAGTTCATCAGTGGAGGGGATAACTAAAACTGAAACCAGTTCTAAAACTGAGAAAACTGACAGTAAGGTGGAGCTTCAGGTGAAGTCAGTTGAAATGCAACCATCAACTAATCTAAGTCAGTTTTCATCTGATCTGGTTGCTAAAATAGAACTGAGTCCAAGCCAGTCAGTTGAGCGTCAAACTGGGAACATGGGTCAGCGGAGAATAGCTGTCAGCAGAGTTAGAAGATCCAATGTTGGGATACCTTCCAAGAGGTATGGTTTTGATAATTTGGCTAGATATGCACTTCAAGTTGCAGAAGAAGTGGATAGTTGTGAAGCTTCTACTTATAGAGAAGCAGTGACATGTTCTGAAGCATTTCAATGGCTTTGTCGCCATGGGAGATGAAATGGAGTCATTACTAAAAGAGTCAAACTTGGGATCTAGTTAAACATCTAGGCGATAGGAGAGTTATCACTTATGAATGGATCTTCAAGAAAAGGAAGGGATAACTAAGGCGTAAGGAGTTGAGTATAAAGCACGTTTGGTTGCAAGAGGGTTCGATCAGAAGAAAGAAGGGTGGGCATTGATGAGATATTCTCACCAATGATCGGACATACTTCAATCAGTGTTACTAGCAATGGTGGCACATCGGGACATAGAACTTGAGCGATTAGATGTGAAGATGACTTTTCTACATGGTGAGGAAGATAAAGAGATATATATGCCTCAGCCAGAAGGAATTTAAGTTCCTGGTAAGGAAGATTTTGTGTGTAAGTTCTGAGAAGTCCTTGTATGGAGTGAAGTGAGCTCCTAGACAGTGGTATAAAAGGTTTGACAGTTACATGATCCATTTGGGTTTGACAGCAGAAATCCTTATGATGGTTGTGTTTACAACAGTCAGTTGGAAGATGGATCATACATCTATCTTGTGTTATATGTGGATGACATGATGATAGCTGCAAGAAAGAAGTCTGATGTTCAGTATCTGAAAGACCTTCTCAGTGTTGAGTTTGAAATGAAGGATTTGGGTGCAGCCAAGAAAATTTTGAGGATGGAGATCTGGAGAGAAAAAAATCAGAAGAAACTGTTTTTATCTCAGCAGGGCTATATACAAAAGATTTTGTCAAAGTTTGGCATGTTATTTCGCTAAGCCAATAGATACTCCTATGGCATCAAATGTTCATTTTGTCGCTTTTTCTTCACGATCCAATGTAAGAGAAGGAGTACATGTCAAGAGCTCCCTATGCTAGTGCGGTTGGCGATCGATGTATGCCATGGTATGCACTAGGCCCGATCCGCTCTCAGCGATCGGTGTTGTCCAGCAGGTTTATGGCTCAACGGTGGAAAGAAAGCGGAAAGTCGTGAAAGGAATGTTCAGGTACCTTAGAAGTACAGATTGATGTTGGTCTCATTTATGGAGGTGATACTCAAGAACTAATCATAGTGGTACTTGTGATCTTTGATTATGCAGTGATGTGGATAGTAAAAATCAATGATGGTTATGTATTCACATTGGGAATTCGATTGTCGGTTTGAAAGCAACTCTTCAAGCAACAGTGGCTTTATCAACTATTAAAGCCGAGTATATGGCTCTTCTTGAAGCGACCAAGGAGAGGTGTCGGTTGAAGGACTAGTCGGTGATTTGGGGCTACATCGTGATCAAGATGAGATTTATTAGGGACGGTTTGAGTGCAATTTGTCTAGCTAAGGATCGGAGTTCATCATGAGAGAACCAAGCATATTGATGTGAGGTATCATTTTCTGAGAAATGAGAAGAGGGTTGTAGTGCAGAAGATCAGCACCAAGGATAATCCTGCTGATTCAGCAGAGCAAGTTTCAGTTGTGTCTGGACTTGCTGAACATTCAAAGCTTGTAAACTGAAATCTAGATACTCAGTTGAGGGCAGATCAGCTTGAGTGGATTCTGTGAAGAAGTCTGGTACAAGTACATTATGGCATTGACAAATGCATCTGGTACAAGTACATCTGATTATGCAATCTGGTTGACTGTGAATGAGAGTTCAAGACAAGGTGGAGATTTGTCAGTTTTGGTGACTTGATCTCTAAACTGACGAATAAACTGGTGGAACTAATCCCGGCCGAGATCGAGAATGATTGTCGATTCGATTAAGTATATTCAGTTCTGTGAAGGTCAGTTTGATGAAGTGCAACCGAGTTTGCTCTCAAGTCGTGATCGATTTGGTCTCTTTGAGTCTTGCTTGATTATAATCGATCTACATCTCGGGCAATCGATTACTAGTCCGGAAAAGTCGGTTCGAATCGAGTTTTTCATCGATGAATAATGATTTGAGTCAGGGCCCACATATGAGGGTATTTATGATGATTCCGACAAAGATCTTATGGCGGTTGGGGTTAGGCTATTGTGCCTATAAATACCAATGTTGTAATCAATGCATTGTGTGTCTTTCACAAGTGTGTGAAAATCCTTGTAACTTTGTGCACAATAAAATATCTCATTTTTCTCATCTATGGAGTAGTCGGCTGCTTAACGCCGAAACCACGTTAAATCACTTTGTGTTTTCTTTGTTTATGTGTTTTATCAATTTCCTCCATACTTTATGTTTGCATTGCTATTGTTTTATCTTTCTTAAATCGCATGCTTCTCTTCTGTGTTTCAATAGCAGGGTTGAATGAGGAGCAAATCCTATAGTCGGATTGGGCTGCCATCAAGACAGGCTTTCTCATGCTTTAGTTTGGTGAAGATTAAAAATGAAGCCTTATTTGAAGGGGTGTTTTTGTTTACTTCTCTTTACTTTTATTTCTTGATTTAGGAGTACTCAACTCTGTTAGCCTTATTTATCTTATGTTGTTGTTCTTTCGTTCTGTTTTTAGGAAGAATTTTTGCGGATGAGTCGACTTTGAGCGCCTCAGATATTACTAATGGGTCCAAGCTCATGTTAATGGCTACTGCATGTCTACACCAAGGGGAGCACAAGCATACATGAATGTAGCAGATTTGGATCTTGCTGAGTTTGACATTAAGAAGGCTCTTGAAATTGATCCGGACAACAAATAGGTCCTTTAACTTCCATCCACTTCGGATTTGTGTATCTTTATTTCACAATGTATTATTATAGTTGGTTAGCTCGTTGTGTTTGCAAAAATGCGTAACTATGTCCTATTTGGAATCTGGAAGGTAAGCTACAAGGTATATACTGCTTTTTCTTAGACATGTCAAGGTCCTTGTACATGGGTCTGTCTGGACATGTCCAAAATTGTCAAGGACATGTCCAGACATGTCCAGGACAGTCCAGAATAGGCCCAGACATGTCCAAGACCTCTCCCGCATATTGATCTGAATTTGAATTCTTTCTTGGTATATGTTACGCACACTAAAAAAATCTTTTTGTGACAAACGAAATTGTTGACAACTAAACCTCATTAAGACGCCTTTAAGAAAAGTTGGGAACTGTAACCAAGTCATGCATATAGATCGGAAATGACCTAAACTTTTCCCTCGTTAATGTTGGCTAACGGATCATGTTTCTCCTCAGTCCTCACCTGTAACTCAGTTAAGCATTTATCAGTCTTCATCACCTTCATTTCATTGAGTGTTATACTTTTTATCTTTATTTAACCACATGCTAGGCTATGATGCACGGATACGTTGGTTTTCCGGCGTATCCCGTATCCGATACGCCGCGGATACGGATACGGCAAGGATACGGCAGATACGCCATCGGATACGTATTGGGTCGTTTTGTAATTTTAAAACTTCGGATACGGCTCTTTGGATACGTGTATTCGGAAAAGATACGCGTGATCAGGCTTTGATACGGCTTCGTGAGAAAATTTGCTTTTTTTTTCCTAAGTCGTGTCCTTTCAGAGCCCAAAATTACCGTCCCAAGAAATACTAGCTTTTCATTTCATCTTCTCCATTAATCAACTTTTGGGTTTCGGAAATGGAGAATCACAATAGTCAATAGCTCTGTAAAAAGGAACCCAAATGACAATTTACAAAATAATTAAGCTCAATTATTCACTTTGAATTAACCCTTTCTGTCCCGATTCTCGATGGTGTGGTTGAGCCCGTGACCAATGCAATGCAGAGAGGCTTCCCCGCTTGACTGGTGGCTCCGTTGCTATTGTTCCGGACGGTACTCTTTTGAAAGAACCCAGATAAGCCTCTCGATCTATCTTTTTCCTTCATCTTAATGATGTGCAGAAAATAATATTTTTATTATTATTATGTGCTTTTCATTTTGTTATTATTTATTATTTATATGAAAAATGAAGAACTGCAGATTGTTTTTTTTTTTTCCATCATGTTATGCGTATTTTTTTATTCATATTGTTCATACTTGCAAGAGGCTGTTAATGGTTGGCTAGCTAAGGTTTTTTTGTTGAGTGTTTTTTAATTGATATTGAATTTTGAATGCTTAGATTATCATTTAGATAATTAGTTATTTGGTGCTGCTATTGATCGAGTAAAGTTATATATACATGCATTTTAATTATTTACAGTTTGATCCTTATATTTTAAGTAATTACAGTTTCGTCTTTATATTTTTATTATTTACAAATACACCCCCGTATCCGTATCCTATATTTTATGAAAATCCCGTATCTCCGTATCCCGTATCCGCGTATCCCGTATCCGCGTATCCGTATCCGTGCATCATAGATGCTAGGAATGTTCATTTGTTCTGTTTATGTGGTATAATTAAAAGTTATAATCTCTGAATCTCATAAGCAGGTCTGAACCTTTTAGCCACTGATATTACTTTCTTTTGCATAGCAGATATTTAATGCACATGTATTTAATGCAACTAGGCACATGAATAATATTGAAGCCTTTGTCCATAATAATTGGGACTATTTTTAAGCTGCTACTCTTTGTGGTGCATGAGTACTTGAGCAGTTGTACTTAATGCACAGGGCCGGCCTCGGTTTTTAGGCTTAACACAAGTCCCGACCGCTTTTAGTTGAAATTGTTTTTTTTTTTATTTTAAATATACTTATTGTTAGATATTTTTCATAAATAAATATTTTGGTTATCGTTTTAATACGAGTTGCCGCATTTAATTAATGTTATCGCAACGAACGGGTTCGACCGCCCGGTCGTCGCTGTGGGTCGAGGGGGCGCTAACTCGTGGGGATTCGGGGCAACACCTCGAAACCTAAACCAATGCATGCACCGATTCATGAAGGATATGCATTTTCGAGATACACGATTTTCGAATCGATATGTACTTACCGTTTCGTGTAAGGGTTGCATGCTTTCATCCGGTGAACAGTGACAACCCTACCCTTTTATGCAAGGAGTACCTCCATTCGTTTATGGGGTACTTGCAACCTATAAAAGGCATAAGTATGCAGACGAAAATTCATAAGTTTGACAACATCATCAGAATAACTTTGAGTGCCCTCGGGTTTGATTCAAACAAGTCACTGTTTGAATCAAACACCTCCATTGTCCTGAAAGAGATTTTCATTTGATCCCTTCGTGACAAATCGTGTGGGACGAAACATCTCTTAAAAGACAACGTTATTAACGTGCCTTGGAGTTTCTAATTCTCTGTCAAATTCTAAAAACTACTTTTCCAACACTTATCGCGTTTTAAACATCCGTAAATACAAAAAATTAATAAAACATGTTTGTATGTCTATTTTTTTGGGTCAAGTAAATTTTTTTATTGGGACTTTTATCGATTGGAGTAAAAAAATTAGGACTTTATCAAAAGAAAGATTAACATATTATATTAGGTTGGATCGGATTAAATCTACACGAAATTTTCTTTTCTTAGCGAAATATGTACCGTTGGGCCCACCAACACCGTTGGGCTTAAGACCCGGGTCTCGCCGGCCTCACTATAGGGCCGGCCCTGTTAATCCAAATACAGAATTTCTAGCTAACATTATCTCCCTCCCTAGCCCTCTACCCCCTCACCCAAGTTTATGTATATTCTCGAATTAAGTTTTTTAAAGATGGTACCCTTTATTCTGCATTCTTATATGAACAGGAATATCATCAAGTAACGTTGCGACATTTGCGGTGGGTGCTATACAGGTAAACTTAAAACACTAACTTTTGTACTAGTTTTCTAAGCGCTAAATTACAATTTTGGTCCTCTAACTAGACAAGTTTTTCGATTTTGGTCCTGGTTTTTCTCCGGCGACAATTTTAGTCCTGTAAGTGGTCTTTTTTTTTTTGCAAAAATAGTCCTGAACGCCGGAAAGACCACTTACAGGACTAAAATTGTCGCCGGAAAAGACCAATTTTAGTCATGTAAGTGGTCTTTCCGGCGTTCAGGACTATTTTTGCAAAAAAAAAAAGACCACTTACAGGACTAAAATTGTCGCCGGAGAAAAATCAGGACCAAAATCGAAAAACGTGTCTAGTTAGAGGACCAAAATTGTAATTTAGCCCTCTAAGCCCTTTTTCTCTCATCTTTCTCCATATTGGTTATTCTATAGAATTTTGGGGCAGAGGGAGCATTACATTTAAAATCGATGATCATAACTTCTTTTTTGACTGCAGGTAAAATTGGCTGATCCATATATTGTTTCAAATCCATTTTATAGTCGCAATCTTCCAAGGGAAGGTATGTAAGTGCATTAGATAAAGTCTGGTTTCCTGTTGCTTTCTAAGTCTTAGTGTTCATGCATTCTATGATAAGTTTTTATTTTGGTGAACTATAATAGTCAAGAACACAATCTAATGTCTACATTTCTTGTCATCCTTCTCATTTTTCTAGATGTCCCCAAATAATCTTTAGCCAACTTCAAGAACTACTTTTTCCTTACATTCGACATTTTCAGTATCCACTAATATGATACAAAGTATATCTCGGTTCCTATATATTTTGGGCAGGACATTTGGGCTGGTAAATTATCCTGGAGTGAAGGACACATGGACCGAAGTCCTTTCATCTCAAGTATCGTCATTAAGTTCAATTTGTCTATCCGGTTTTAAGCCAACGGATTTGGATTGAGGTTACTGATTTGGGGTGTATTACGAAAGGTATGTCTATAACTCGAGATAATTATATCATTAGTACAAGATGAAAATTGTATGTTCTTGCAAGATCCTTAATTTCTTAGTGCATAATATGATCTAGTGGCAATTTCTGTTGAAAAGTGATAAGAAATCTTTATTTTGTATTCATTTCTTATTGATCTTGACATGTACATTATTGATAGTTTATATACATTTGCATCTACTAGATATTCTAGGGAATATTCCAGTCAAAGAGAATATTCTTGGTCAAAGGGAATATTCTTTAGAGAAATCTTTATTTTGTATTCATTTCTCATTGATCTTGACATGTACATTATTGATAGTTTATATACATTTGCATCTACTAGATATTCTAGGGAATATTCCAGTCAAAGAGAATATTCTTGGTCAAAGGGAATATTCTTTAGAATATACTAAGAATATGCTTGGAATATTCTTCAAGATATTTTTGTCACTTGATCACTTGATTTACTATCTTCATCACCCCCCGCAAGCTGGACTTCGAGTAAATGGAGCGAAAACCCAATTGAGTGCATAGCCAAGTAAAACGTGGAGCATCTAGTGGTTTGGTAAAAATGTCCGCCAATTGCTTATGCGATGAAATGGATTTTGGTGTAAGAAGGCCAGCTTGGAACTTTTCACGGACTAAGTGACAATCGATTTCTATGTGTTTGGTCCGTTCGTGAAACACCGGATTCTCAACTATGTAACACGCGCTTTTATTATCACAATAAAGTGATATGGGTAATCGAGTTGATATTCCCGGATCTTCTTGCGAACATAACGATCCATTGGAGCTCGCATGAAGTTGAAGCAAGTGCCGGTACTCGCTCTTCGTCTGCGAGCTTCGAGAAATAGTGTTTTGTTTCTTCGCCTTCCAAGAAATAAGTGAAGCTCCTAAGAAAATGCACCAGCCGGTGACCGACCGACGAGTATCTGGACAACCGGCCCAGTCGGAGTCAGAGTATGCTTGCATCGAAAGCGGTGGGTTAGCATCTGTACAAGCTTGAAGTTGTCGATCTGAATCAATTGGGTAAAATAATCCTTGGCCTGGAGAATTTTTCAGAAACCGAAGAATACGGACGGCTGCTTGTTGATGATTCACTGTCGGACAATCAAGAAATTGAGATAGTTGTTGCACAGCAAAGCTTATGTCCGGCCTAGTCAATGTGAGATAGATCAATTTGCCGATGAGACTACGATATTTGGTATTATCCGGCAATGGAGTTGAGTCTGCTTTGGCTAACTTGTCACCGGTAACCATCGGAGTTGAAGTGGGTTTGCATGCTAATAATCCATATTCAAGTAGAAGATCCAAGGTGTATTTCCGCTGTGACAAGATGATACCTTGCTTTCCTCTTGCAATTTCTACCCCCAGAAAGTAGTGTAGATGGCCCAAATCTTTAATTTTGAAGGTGTTGTCCAGGCTGTCTTTGATTTCCTGTATAATTTGAAGATTAGGCCCAGTAAGTATGACATCGTCAACATAGACTAACAATGCGATGAAGGTCCTTTATTTCCTCTAGTGAATAAATTTGTAGTCAGTCACTGCGTGATTGTTGGAAACCAATAGATAATAAGTAGGTAGTAAGCTTAGCATTCCATTGGCGCCTCGCTTGTTTTAATCCATAGAGTGATTTCTTGAGTCTACAAACAGCTTTAGGGAGGTTTGAACTGAATCCAGGGGGCATTTGCATATAAACTTCTTCATGTAAATCCCCATGAAGGTAAGCATTGTTGATGTCTAATTGTTCTAGATGCCAGTTGGAGGTTGCTGCCACAGCTATAAGTATTCTGACAGTAGTGAGTTTAGCTACTGGAACATATGTATCATGATAATCAATGCCTGGTTGTTGGGTGTACCCCTTCGCCACCAACCTTGCCTTATACCTCTCCACATCTCCATTGGGTAGGTATTTGATTCTGTATACCCATCTGCAGCCAATAGCTTTCTTTCCTGTAGGAAGTGATACTATATCCAGTGTATTGTTTTGCTCAGTGCCTTGATTTGATGGCCATAGCTTCTTGCCATTTCTCTTCTTTGACTGCCTGGTGATAAGTAGCAGGTTCATCTGTAGCAGTAACATTTAAAACAAATGTCTTATAGTGAGGTGCCAATGAGTCATATGACACATACTGCTGAATGGGATATTTGGTGTTTTTGGTGGAAATGTTGGCACAAACATAGTCTTTAAGATACTGAGGTTTTGTTGTTTGTCTTGTGGAGTGCCGGATGGGTGGTGTAGGATTTGTGGATTCTGATTGTGTGGAGGTTGTGGGTGAATTGGAAGCTGCTGTGGGTGATTCAACATCTATGGATGCTGATGTTGATTGAGATGAATTTTGTTCTGTAGGCTGTTCTGAGGACTGATGTTGTGTTGTTTGTTGAAGGTTGAAAGGTAAATGTGTTTCACAAGCAGGAATAGGAAATGAATGAGATAGAGTAGTAGGTGTGGATGCTGGTTTAAGGGAAAAGGGAAAGATGAGCTCTTGAAATAGAACATTTCTGGATATGAAAATATTCTTGTTTTGTAGATTAAGGAGCAAATAGCCTTTTACAGTAGATGGATATCCTAGGAAAACACAAGGCATGCTTCTATTGTCAAATTTAGTTCTATGTATGGGTGATGTACTAGCAAAACACAGACATCCGAACACCTTGAGGTTTAGGTATTGTGGTGTATGCTGAAACAGTCTTTGGTACGGTGTTTTGTGATTGATTTTGGGAGAAGGAGTTAGGTTTATAAGAGTGACGGCATGTTGGATGCAAAATCCCCAATAAGATATAGGTATATTTGACTGTATTTTTAGGGCTCTTGCAACATTTAGTATATGTTGGTGCTTTCTTTCCACTATGCCGTTTTGTTCAGGGGTGTTAGTACATGAGGTTTGGTGTATAATACCATGAATAGCATAGAATTCAGTAAGTTAAATTCTAGACCATTGTCTCGATCTTATGACTTTAATCCTTCGTGAAACCGAGTTTGAGTAAAGGCCTGTAACTGCTTTTATTAAATGGGTGACACGAGACTTGTTTTTAAGAAGAAATGCCTGTGTGTATCTACTATGATCATCTACCACTTTGTTAGGAAATAATGTTCTTTGTATATGGTAGGTTGTCTATATGGTCCCCATATATCCATATGTATAAGATCAAAAGGTGCTACTGACCATGGAATTACTCAAAGGAAATGACAGTTTCTTTTGCTTAGATAAATGACAAAGCAGTACATTCATTGATTTCAAAGGATTCAATTGATGGCTCCATGAGCCTTACATCACATGATAACATTCTTAGACATGTGTCCCAACCTAAGGTGCCATACATAGGCATCATGTTTATTTGAAAACAGAGCAACTTTATTCTATATACAGGATACTCGGCTTTATAGGAGGTAATTCGATGGAAAGGATGTCTCATTGGATCTCAAGTAGTAAAGTCCATGAACTTGTTTAGCTAATCCAATCCTCTGTTTGGTCATAAGGTCTGAAGAACACAAAGCAATCGAGAGGTAAAAGTTACGTAAATATTTTTATTTTGTAATGATTTACTTAGAGACAACAGATTGTGTTTGAAGGCTGGTATGAACAACACATCCACTAGAGTGAGGATAGGAGTAAGCTGAACCGTTCCTTTATGTGTAGCTATGATGTTACTTCCATCTGGTAAGGTGACATAAATGTGTGGAATAGATTTATAGGATGAGAAAAGGCTAAGAGTGTGTGTAATGTGATCAGAGGCACCAGAATCTATAATCCACTGTTTAGAATGAAACTGTGCAAACTTACCAACTAGCTTACCATTAGGAGGAGCAAAGTTAGCACTCATAACAGCAGCTTGATTGACAACGTGTTCTGCTTCATTTGTGACATTCTGTGTTGGTGGAGTGTTCAGCATACTTCTTAACTCTTCTATTTGTTCCTGTGTGAAGTTGAGAGTGTTATACTGACTTGTAGTGTCTGCTGCTTGTCCTTCAGTGTCAACATTATTTACATTTGATCTACCACCACCTCTGCCTGATCCATATCTTCCTCTGCCCCTACCTGGAGGAAATCCATGTTTTCTGTAACATCTCTCTTCTGTGTGACCTGGAATACCACAGAATGTGCATTGAAATGTTTTGTTTCCATACATTGGCCTCTTAGGAAACTGAACATTGCTGCTGCTATTACTGGAACCAGCAGATTGACCATAAGTATTTGATCTTTGTGCAGATAGTATATTATTATCACTTCTATCTTGATGGCCAATGCAGTAACTAATCTGCCTTTCATGTTTTATAGCCATTCCAAAGACTTGATTTATTGGAGGCAAAGGATTCATCAACATGACTTGAGCTTTTACTGGTGCAAAACTTTCAGTAAGTCCTTTCAGAAATCTTATAACACATTCAGATTGGAAATATTCTCTATACACTCTCACAGCTCCACAGCTACATGCTGGATTACATGTACAAGTAGGATATGGTCTAAGCATCAGTAATTCTTCCCACATAATCTTCAGTTTGGTGTAATAATCTGTGACTGATAGATCATTTTGTTTGACAGAATTGATTTCTTCCAGCAAATCAGACAACCTGAAGTGATCACCATGGGAAAATCGTTCCTGCAAGTCTACCCAGACATCTTTGGCAGAGTTAAACCACATAACACTCTGTGCAATGGATGAAGACACAGAGTTCAGAATCCACGACAATACCATGCTGTTGCACTGTTGATAAACATGGAAATTTGGATCAGCTTCATCAGGTACTTCCAAATCTCCATTGATAAAGCTCAGTTTATTCTTCGACATCAATGCCATCCGCATTGATCTGGACCAGCTGTGATAGTTTCCTTCGGTGAGAGGTGGTTGTACAAGAACAAGAGAAGGATTTTCATTTGGATGTAGATAAAATGGAGATAAAGGAGCAATTTGATGTTGATTTTGTTGCGCCATTGTAGAAAATGAATCAATGAGCTAACCTTAGCTCTGCTACCATGTTGAAAAGTGATAAGAAATCTTTATTTTGTATTCATTTCTCATTGATCTTGACATGTACATTATTGATAGTTTATATACATTTGCATCTACTAGATATTCTAGGGAATATTCCAGTCAAAGAGAATATTCTTGGTCAAAGGGAATATTCTTTAGAATATACTAAGAATATGCTTGGAATATTCTTCAAGATATTTTTGTCACTTGATCACTTGATTTACTATCTTCATCAATTTCAAATGTATAAATGCCATGTTAAATCATTAAAAGGAGAAACAATAATAAATGCTTATTGATGATATATCATATGATTCAAAAAGTAATTACAATAGGATAATAGTAATAGAATAAAATGAATATTTAGTTTGTGCTATTTCTTGTCCTGTACTTTATTTATGGTCCTGTACTAGCTACGTTTGTAGGTATGCACAACCATTGAATCTGGTGTCATCCATCCTTGATTGATTACATGTGAAAATAATCAACTTTGTTATATGTATTCTGCAAAAGTGCAATCTTGATGGGATGGGGTGCGGTGGGGTGGGGTTTGGGTGAAGAAGTTCATCAGAAATTGTGTGAATTTACATGTGATTGCAAAATTTAGGGACTGTGTGTTTGTCACATAAGGCTATATCACATCTTCTTGTCTTGAATGTGATTTATTGCTTACTGTAATGGTTTGTTTTTTTGTTGCTCATTTTTATCTTGCATACTATGGTATTCTTCTCTGAATTCATGGTTTTGTCATGAGAAAATAGTAGGCATATTAAGTGTTCATGTCTCTTTTCGTTTTCGAAATGGAGGTTGATTTTTATTATAGAATGTTCATGCAATTGATGTATGTTATGTAGGTTGAAGAGATTTTAGAGATTTTGCTATGGAATTTGCACAAGACTATTGAAAAGATGTATATCAATAAACCTTTCAGCCTTCATATATTTCATGTGTTTGATAAAATATATGATTTATAATCATTTATTTAAATTTTTTATTATTTTTTGAAATTTTTAGAGTTGATGTTAAGTATTATTATTATTATTATTATTATTATTATTATTATTATTATTATTATTATTATTATTATTATTGATTATGACTTGTAACGTGTATGTTTATTATTATGGTTGTAAGATATTATTATTGATTATGACTTCTAACGTGTCTGTTTATTATTATAATTCTTTTTTATTCTAATATTTATTAATTTATTTATTTATTTATTTATTTATTATTATTATTATTATTATTAAAATTTGACATCTAGTGACAAAGCCTGTGTCAATATTAACCACTAATGTAAAAATGTGTTTCATTATTTTGTGACAAAAATTTTGTTGCATGAAAAACCTTCTGGTGAGAAAGCGAGAGGTTTGTCATGAAAAGCTTTGGTGAAAAAATATGAGATTCATCGCGACTGAAGTTCTTTAGTGACTAATACTGTGATTGTCACAATAGACACCTTTACCGACCCTGCATAGGTAACAAACGCCGCGACAAAAATATTTCTTCACAAAAAGTTTTACTGACGGAAAACAGCACTTCGCGACGATTTTTTGTCACGAAAAGGTCTATTTTTTGTAGTGTAGGTGGGCACGTATGTTCGGCACAACACCCACCTGTTATTACTGACAATGGACCTGTCGACACATGATCAAGTCACGATCATAGGTGCATATGTTGGTTTGAGTGTTTCAAAGATAACAAATTATCTAAAGACTTGATATATCCGACCAGACATGAATTTGATATGCTCGATCTCAGCTTGTATGATCTATACTTATATGATTTCCTAAATCAACTGATTCATCTTTATCTCACTTGATGGCCTATTTGAATCCGAATGGTTATAGGATTATGGAACAAAGTCTCTATGATGAATTGCATGTTTAATATAAGTATTTGAATTACCCGAGCAACTTGATCGAACAAAATTGAACACTAGAACTAAGTTACTTAATACAGCCGAACCGAAATCAAATGAACCAAACACTCAGAGAATGTATCTATCGAACTGAGATGAATGGCCGAGATGATCTAAACTGCTCATACAAGCTGAACGGAACACAAGTTGTCAAGAATCAAGCGATTACCATTCTACTAAAATCAATTGCTGTTAATAAAGACGCTATACTCTTGAATAAAAATTGTGTAGGTGTTGGGAGAGATTGTCCACGCTCTTGAATAAAAATTGTGCAAGTGTTGAAACAGATTGCCCACACTTGATGAGGTGTTGGAAGAGATTCCCACACTCTTGAATGCCTAAAGAAATATAGTAGTGTGTCTATTAACACCAATTGGTTTTATTACAACGGTAAGCACTTGATCTTAACATGCAAGCCAAAGAAGATTCTGCAAGCACTAAAGGCTTCAACCAGCGAGGCAAAACCCATCATATTCCTACCACCGTTGCAGAACACCCTAAGCTGCAGCCAGAAGGAAGAGAGAACAAAAACGGCGGCGACCGCCCAATAAACGAAAGAAAAAAAGAGAACAGACCAACCTCCATGGCCGACCACTAAAATGACCCCAAACAGAGGCAAATGTACATTGAGTATAGGGGGCAATCGCTCCCCTCTCGGATCCGGAAAAACACTATTATGTATGTTGTGTATTTTTTTTGCCCCCCTAAAAATTTACACTCGCCCATAGTATCACCCCCATTCACCCGGGATCCTGCGTCCGCTCCTGACCCAGACATAAACAGAAAGAAACTAAATAGATCACGAGAAAGGCGGAGACCATCACCGATTGAACCTGCCAATGCCAAGGCACAAGAAGATTTAAGGAACAAAATTTCAGAGAAGGAAGCTCCACAAACTAGAAAGCCCAAAGTAGATCTAGAAGCTAAAAGAAAAGAAAACCAAAAAAATAGAAGGAAAGATGACGCCGGCAGCCTGAAGCCGCCGGCCCCCGTCTAAGAGATGGTGGCGGACGTATGAAAAAACGAGGGGTTTTCCACATAAAATTAGACAGAGAGAGAGAGAGAGAGAGAGAGAGAGAGAGAGAGAGAGAGAGAGAGAGAGAGAGAGAGAGAGAGAGAGAGAGAGCAATGACCGCAAAATCTCCCCTTTTTTGTGTTGTAAAGTGTAAAGTGCTCCAATGGGACACCATTTCTCTCCCTTTTGGTGTTGCACCATCCTTATCCACAAATTTGATGTCGAATTCGACCCAACAAGCTGCTTTCAATTTTTTTTTTTAAACCTCAATGTTTTTTTTTTTTTTTTTTTTTTGTATATACTTATTTTTCTTATTTTTATTTAAGTTCAATTCATTTCCCTTTTCCCTGTCTTTGTTGTGGTTTGATTTAATCATCAAGTTATTATGTTACAAAATAATTAAATATTATATTGTATGTTGTAAAATGAGCTTGATTAAATTACATTACTTAATTTTGTATATGTTGATATGATCAATTCATTTGTATTATTCAACCTTCAATGAGTGTATTTTTAAACATTGATTTGTAGTTGATGAAAGAAATGTTTTGTTTTTTCCTTAGCATAATATAGAATATATATTTCTAGAATATTCTTTTTTTTTGGTGTAAATTATAACGTAAGACGGTTGGAAATGTTTGGTGTTATTTCAACACCATTTTGATAAAATAGTATTAAAAAAATGGTGTTACTTGGAGTGAACTCCAATACATCAAACAAATTTTAAAGGGAAGCAGACCTAACTTTCTAAACTATTGATAAGAATACATCAACTTTAAGAAAGCTCCAACGAATCCTGCGAAGCCAGAGTTGACCATATCTGAGAAAGACTGTCAAGTTGCTAAAACAACAAATAAGAACACTTCCTTGACTATCACATCTCTTAAATTATCTCACGGAGGCATCTCAATGACAGATCGCTCGACACCTGTCCAACTCGTGAAAAAAAAAAAACGTCAGTCTGAAATAACAGTAAAATGATACAAACAAAATGTGATGGCAAAGAACTTGAATTAGAGTTATCTCCAAAGTAGAAGCATGGTATTATATCCGGTGTACGAAATCACTAAACGAAAGTGATTTGACGCTTGAGATCTCGAAGTAAATAAGAGAGGCAGTAAAAATTTAAAAAGACAAATAAAAAAATTAAAAGGGCAGGAGGGCAAACAAGATGAATACTGAATATATTAGAAGTTCTTTTCGGATTGAGGAGGGTCAGTTGCCCTCCTTAGCTGTATGTAGATCCGCCTGACTAAAACACAACCATCGATGGATAACTACCACTGTGAAACAAGGTAGCTAGCATTCTCTGAGAACTTTTCTATAAGCTCCCATCCACCTGTTCATAATCTGAAAGGTGATCGATAACAATAAAGACGTGAGCACGACAGATCAATAAAAAAAAAAAAATCAAAAGGGGGCTATGGAAATATTGTCATAGTTGTCTTTTGCATTCAATATTAATTACTCGAAAGTAAATTAAGTACAAAAATTATATCAAGTTGCAGTGCAAAATGGAAATTAAGTGTGACTGTATGTTAGTATGTAGAGGCGTGATTGCATGATCGAATACTCTACATGACAAAGACATTGTTAAAGCAACAACACCACCTTGAAGTAAACTACTTGAATTGAATTCAAATAAGACGGAAGTACAAAATCTATACCTTTGGTTAAAACTAGTTTTTGTGGTATACCCATATCTTTATTTCTTATGATCATAGTCCCGTCAAAATACTCAGTAGGCCGGACAATTTTTTCAAAGGGACGGGTTATTTTTTCATCAGGCCGAGCTATTTTCGTTGAGGCTGATCTAAAATAACATGTCCTGAGCAATTTTTTTTTTCATCTGGCCGGGCTAAAAACTCCGTCCTTCATATAAATATTTTTCTTTAAATATAACAAAACAGAAAAATCCCATATCTCCCATCAATTTACTACTTTGCATCTCCCATTGATTTACTACTTTGCATCTCCCAGAAAAATCCTAATTTACTACTTTGCATCTCCCATCAAAATCTCATTTGGCTTTGCACCACAAAAAAAAACAAGTTAGAGGACCAATTTCCTCACGGAGGAGCAGGGTACGAAAGCAGACTAATATCCAAAATAGACCAAATTACAGGACTAAAATCTTAATTTTGCCCTGCAGGCACCCCAATTCTTCCCTACGCGCCACCTCTGGAGCCATAAACAACGGCGTTCCGGAGATCAGAACTCCCACTCCGGACACCGGAGGAGTACTATTTAGCCATTTGGCAAATCCAAAATCTACAATTTTGCATCTGTAACGCCCCCAGACCCCGGGCCTGGTAGCGCTAAATGAGTCATAAATATCCGGTCAACTGCTTAGACCGTCATCCTCGCTTGGTCTAAAAGGGCTAACCCGAGTTGACAAGACCTTTATGACTCACACTTATATAAGGGTAAGCATTCTACTACTTTTCCAGTATGGGACATTACATTCTCCCCCCTTATAAGTGGATCAAGCGCGTCTAGCCAGGCGGCCAAGACTGTTCCTGGATCGTCCCTACCAGAGGTAACTAGAGGCCATCCTTACACCGTCTTCTTGTACGGTGCAGCGTATAGTTCCGTCTGATAGTCGGCTCTGATACCATAATGTAACGCCCCCAGACCCCGGGCCTGGTAGCGTTAAATGAGTCATAAATGGTCCGGTCAACTGCTTAGACCGTCGTCCTCGCTTGGTCTAAAAGGGCTAACCCGAGTTGACAAGACCTTTATGTCTCACACTTATATGGAGGTGAGCATTCTACTACTTTTCCAATGTGGGACATTACAGCATCTACTTTTTCCTGCTAAAATATTTTGACCCTTGATATCACAATGTACAATCCCAAATTCCCAATTGAATGCAAGTAATTTAGCCCGTCAACAATTTGAGAATGAATACAAGTAATGCTAATCACCGGTTTAAAAAAATATGGGATTTTGCTATTTTGTTATATTAAAAAAAATTGATATGCTAGTGAGTTTCTAGCCCGGCCGGATGAAAAAGATAACTACCGCTGTGAAACATGGTAACTAGCATTCTCTGAGAACTTTTCTATAAGCTCCCATCCACCTGTTCATAATCTGAAAGGTGATAACAATAAAGACGTGAGCACGACAGATCGGTAAGGGGTTCATTATATAACCATAAAGATAAGTGTATAAGTGTTATGTACGGAGGATTGAGTCTACATTAAACATTTAGTCCACGGTAAATTATATAAATTTCATAATTTCCAGGATTTCGGCATCTTACGGTCCATCCACCATTAGTGCCTCAGTGTACTTAGAGTATGACCGCCTGGTCCGTGCCGTCGGTGTAGGACTCCTTAGTGTCTGCACTTATACATGAAAATGGTTCACGTCGGACTAGGCCGATTCGATATGATGATCTCATACTAAGTCTATAACGAGAGATTCTTATTCAATCACAAGTTGACCAATTATGGATTGAATCTTAAACCTGATGAGATTATAGACTCGTGTTTTTAGGGGTGGCATTTGATTTGATGGTATGGTTGCCTAAGTGGTGTCTTCCTTAATCCCGACCAGTTTAGCACCACTCAGAGAAAGTTATTCAGAATGTAAGTCACAACGATAGAGTCCACTCATTCATCGGAAGAGAAGTAGATAGACGTTTCCTTGATAGTTAATCCTAGTAATAATGGATAGCGTGCATCACGATATGATCAAATGATATCGCTCACTAGGGGTTAATGGTAGTTCAATGATAAGATGTTATAGAGAGGTCCTTTTGGAAACAGAATGACCCGACCCGACCCAAGAGGATTTTAGACGGCTGAAAAACTTCCAAGCTTTTGTCGTAGTTTGAGGAACCCACGCTGCAGCACGAGCCATTTCATTTATGGATTTTAGAAATCCATTTAAGATCATTCTAGATGAATCAGATTCATCACAAAATGGGAAACGAAGCAAAAAAAAAAACCAACTTGAGCAGAATAGAGAGCTTGTATAGTCTAAATAACATCAAGATCTAATGCATAAGGGTGATTAGAGATTATACCAACACTCTAAGGATGAGATAATGAACAAGTGAACACCACAATCTTCCAACAAGGCCTACTCCACACTTGGGTAGTGAATCCAATCCAAGCAAGCTCCAGGATTCTTCAAATGAATCTTTCTCCAAAAAAACTAATCTTCAAAAGATATCACTTTTCCCTCTTTGTAAAATATTGCATAATTTGAAATCAAAGATAACTTAATCACTTTTCCCTCTTTAATGATGCTAAAGTTATTGGAAAGAAAGAAAAAAACTAAATATAATGTGGAATTCACATTAATTATAAAAGTATTCGAGTTAAGTTATGAAGGGTATGCTGAGAGGTATTTATAGTTCATACTCTCAACGGCTATATTCAAATTGGTTACAACAAACTAACTGATTAGGCCAACTAATATATCAGCTGATCAACTGTGATAGTTCTACGCATAGTCTTCTCAGGTGAATGTGGTAATATATAGTCTGTATATCACGTCCGAAGCATGCATCACATTTAAAAAGTGTTCTTCTCATCTAAATTGTTTTCTCATCTAATATTTCAACTGAAACGGATTATTTTCACATATGATTCTCTTTTCATCCATATTGTATATGTTAACACCCCTCTCAAGCTGCGAATAGTGAGTGAAACGGCTTCCACATTCTTCTCACTTCTGATTCTTTTTTCTTCCACTTGAGATTGGCTAAAATTATCTTTGGAATTCCAATAGAATCTAGTGGATAGTGAAAAGTCGGAGCATCAAATTATTTGGTTAGTATATCAGCCAATATGAACAGACATGAGCTTAATTAGACAAGAATTGACATTGTCTCTGACCACATGACAATTAATTTCAATGTGTCTTGTCTTTTCATGGAAAACATGAATGTGTGCAATATGAATTTCACTTGCATTATCACAGAATAGAAGAACATGAATTTTAAAAGGTGTTTGAAGGTCTTGCAAATATGTATAGGACATTGAATTTCATAAGTTCCATTAGCCATTTCCCAATATTTAGCGTCAGAAGAGCTTCTTACAATGGTGGTTTGTTTATTTTCTTTCCAAAAAATAGGAGCATCCCCTAGGAACATCATCTAGCCTGAAATAGATCTCATAAAACCTGCCCAAGCACTGCCCGTATAGCCTTTCAATGTCATTTGTTATCAATTGGGAAGAAAATCCCTCGACCTAGATTATTTTCAAATATCTCAGAAGAGTATGTGCTAATTTCATGAGATTCTCAGTAGCGGTATCTAAAAACTGACTAAGTTGTTGTACTGCAAAGGAAATATTAGTCCTGGTAAAGGTTAAGTAAATCAGTTTACCTACCAGCGACCTATATACAATGTTATCATCAAGTAAAGTTGAATCTCCATGTTTTAATGTTTGCTTAGATTCCATTGGTATCTTGACATTTTTAGCACCTAGGAAATCATACTCTTGAAGGTGATTCGGTTTTTTTGTGAAATAGATATTCCATGAGGTGTCCTAACAATTTCAATTCCCAGAAAATATCTTAATTTGCCAAGATCCTTAATAGTGAACTAGTTGTGCAAATGATCATTAACCTGCCGAATGAGGTTCAAATCTAGACTTGCTTCCATAATGTCATCTACAAACACCAGCAATGTAATTAAGGATTTTCCAGGCCCTTTAGTAAATAGGTTGTTATCATCCTTAGACTGCACAAAGCCCTGTTTCTCTAATGATTTTGTTAATTTGCAGTTCCATTGTCTGCTTCCTTGTTTAGACCATATAAATATTTCATCAATCTGCATTCTTTATTTGGCTTATCGGATGTGAATCCTTGAGGAAGCCACATTTTGACTTCTTCATTCAGATCCCCACGGAGAAAAGCAAATGTTGACATCCATCTAATGTAAGTGCCGGTTGTTTCAAATTAAATCGCTAATAAGACCCTGATTGTTGTAATCTTCACAATTGGTGAAAAAGTTTCTTGATAATCAATGTCATAAGTCTGACTTTGTTGACTATAGTGTTGAATCTTCAATTGAGGTTTATCCAGCTTGTAGTGATCACATTCTCTTGATTCGTCATTTAGCTTTGACGTTCATTCTTAAGTGCTTCTCATTTGTCATTCTTTTTGGAATAGCCATTGTTACTAATTCCAGATGACCTGCACGGCAGATTAAGGTTTCTTTGGTACCCACTTCATTTTGGGTCTAGTCTTGTTAGTGCCTTTCTTGTCATCAGCTAGTTAATTTTCAAATGATACTTTTCTAGCCTGATTGACCTTCTTATTCATAAATCAATAAGTCTTTAAGGAATCAAAATTCACGGATAGCTTAGATTTTTCATTACAATTTTTCTATCTTTGTGAATAAATGCATCAAAATGAGTATTCATAGGACCATACTTAGTCTTGCTTACATGGTAATTTCTATTTACATGTTTAGCTTTATAAAAAAAGCTTTCTTGCAACTAAGAAGAATTGTGTAACCAATATTTGATTTTTTCTTAAGAATAGCTCTGTTTACATAAGTTTTCCTAAGATCTAAAGGAAAACTTATGTTCCAATCACCTTCAGAAGGATGGATATTCTTTCCTCTGAATTCAGCATTTCTAGATTGATTATTATAGTAAATTATGTTGTTGATTGGTTTGTTCTTGTTGGTTGATTCTCGAACAACCTTGACACGCTCGAGATCTATTTCCGCATTTGAACTTTAGCTCAGGCTTATAGCTAGTGTTGGATCTAATTTGTAACTAGTTTTGAATGTAGGTATAGACTTGATATTAGTCTATTGTTTATTTCTAGCACCGCATTTAAATCTAAATCTATTCCCAGACTTAAAATTATGAATGGGATTTGAGTCTGAAATGGGCAAGGTTTCAGACATTGCCTTGTCTGTTTTTTGTCTCACGTCTGATTTAGGTTCCACACATGCTTTGTCAAGTTTGACAGTCTTCAATTCAAATTTGAGCTTTTCAACCTCAAGAATTCAACTTTCTTTTCACTCACAACAGCCTTTTAGTCAGCTTGGAGTTTTTCAAATTCACTAAAAAGGTTTTTATGAGCTTCATGTGAGTCTATATTTCTTGAAGATGAAACTTCTTCATCTCCAACAGTACATAATGATAAGCAGATTGATAAGAAGATATTACCTCAGTAGCTATATATGTGATAACTCTCTAAATGCACCATTAAATTAACTATTATTTACCCCAGATTCTGTTGTAGAGAAGGTAGAAAGGCCTATTATTGTGAAGGAATATATGTTAAACATTGAGTGCATGTTCCTAGTTCATAATTCCGCATCTGTGTTATTTTCCCGAGGATTTGACATTTGTTTTGTTTCGTTTTATGTACTTTTCAAGAGGAGTTGAATCTGGAGCAATTAAGGATGGATTTGGATCAAGGGGAAGAGCATTGGCGAGTGGAGAAAGTCCGGGAAGAGATCTCATTGAAAGGAAAGAAGAAAATCAAGCCCGATTAATCATGGGCTAGGCCTCGATTAATCGATGGTCTTGGGAACATGAAATTGAGTCCGCCGCATCTACTAGGTCGGTTAAGGTTTATTTGAGTCATAAGTCGGCTATAACATCTATAAAAATCGCAGAATCGATTGTAACACGGAGGCATTCATAATATCTAGTTTATTATTATCATATACAATATTAATTTGAAGAAATAAAGTTTCTTTGAGCTTGGTGGTTTATTTTTCGGTTTCCTTCCTCCTTGCCATCTCTAGCTTGAGTGGATCAAGCTAGATCTCCACGGTTGAAGGCATGAAGCTTTGAACGTTCCTTTATGTTTTTATTATGGTAGATCTACTTGTATTTACGTGTTTTGGTTAATCTGCATGTTTAACAACCCCATAATTTACTTGAATTAATCGAATTGAGCAATGTAGATTCTCGATTAAGAACCATCGCCCCGTAAATCGGGCGGTCTATACCAATTTACCGAGGCAACTTTTAGGTCACCTTAATCAAGATTCAAGATCGCCTACGTTGATCGGCCGGAATAATTAAAACGAGTAATTAGGTCCGCCAATATAATATTCATAATTTGTAAATTAACATGAAGGATTGTTATTGAAGTGTTAATTAGGACATTGTCTTGATGTATCTCTAGAACGTGCTAGTCATAGTCGATAGCTTCTTAGGAGGTTTTCGGTCTTGTGCGGCATCTCTGTAACTTATTGCGTATGGGCTAATACAACCAACGAAGGAGGTTAGCTGCGTATAGATTGTCTGTTGTCCTTACAGTGGAAGTAGATAGGGTTAGGAGTGTTAGGAAATCTACGCGGGAAGGCAGCGGAATTCAAACTTTTATTTCCTATCGACCCAAGATCGACTTCGTTTAAGCAATAAACAAATAGATAGTAGACGGTGGTTACCTTGGTTGATCTAAAAGATCGACGCTTTGACCGTCTAAGGAGAGTAGTTCTGCATAGAGCCGCCCAAGTGTTCGGCCTCTACCGCTAGTCCACACGAACAGCCCGCCGGAATCCCATCATGGATTGCTATTGGAAAACTCCGGTTGCTAGACCGGCCTTTTTCCCTCTCTCCAACTCTCTATAGGATGCTCTCCAATTTTACACAAGAACTATTAGGTCTTGGAATTATGATGTACAAAAGAGCTTGACACCCACCTCCCTTTTATAATAGATGTGGCGCCCAAGAGGTGTGGAGGAGAAGAAAACCTTTTCCCAATAAAATAAGGAAAATATAATTGATTGATTTATCTCATTTATTATAATATCTCATATCAAATAAATCTAGGATTTTGTCAATATCTTATATTGAATATTCCCAAGATATTGTCAATATCTAATATTGACTATCTTTATTTTATTACCATAAATCAATTTACACATGTGTATATATCACATATATATAACACATATAAATCTATAAATATATTTTGGAAACATGTGTGCACATGCATATCTAATATGCTTCATACGTTGGAAGCACACATGCATATATATATTATTTTATTAATATCTAATATTAATAATAGGTAATATCATTAATTAAATTGCACAATCTAAGTGTATCTTATACACACACAAATTGCGCCACCTTAGACCAACAAATTGGCTTCCGGAATATTCTTTAATTAATATAATATTATTAATATCTTGTATTTAATTTATTCATAATAAATAAATACCACCATATTAATTTACCACTATAACCTTTATAGTACGAGATAAACTTTCCTTATTTGGTTATCATCTATAACCACATTTTAATCCGGCTAGATATTCTTATGTGTGTGACCCGATAGGCTTCCGAATATGTTGGCCGTAGACACAAAGTGCAAATTACGAAAATGCCCTTCATGCCTAACGATCACGGGATAGCGCCTCAGCAACACACCGTGACCCCAATCATCGGAAGAGTCAAATGCAATGACTACTACCTTTCATGTGAAACAGATTACCGTGTAACTTACAATCCTACACCGTAATAATATCCATACGGTCGTTAGTCGAGTGTCAAAACATCAACGACCGTATCTTATAATCTGGATATCATGCTCTCTCGAAGTAACTCGTTTACTCCCACTTTGCAAAGATTCACGAGAGTAAGACATTCCTTATAAGAAGGCCATTTCGGATATTCGATCCCAATCATAGGATACGCGATTCCCGGACGACCAATCATGTATACTCCGCATGCTTCAGTATCATACCCAATCACTACCGCATGATCGCCCCGTGGCTAGGGGAAACCTCAATAGTGTCAAAGCATGACAATCCACACCGTGATGCCATGAAGACTCCGGTCTTAAGGATAATTACACAACCGTCACATAGTGTGACACTTATTCGTGTAAGTGGGTCGATCCTAACGACGCATTCTCTAATACACGCCCACGCATACCCAAGTGTCACTACACTTCGATAGAGACGAGATCTATCCCCGCCTCTAAAGCATGAAGACATCTAATACGTGCTAGTCTGTTTATACTATCAATGCCCTGTTTGATAGTACATCAGCCTAGAGACATTTAAGTATCAAACTTATTAAAGTGATTAGAGATCTCATCAACCATAATCGCCTATCATGGTTTCTCTATCACAGTTTAACACTAAGGACGTTATCACATAACAATTCATAATTGGTTCTTTAAAAGAACATATATATGACAACATAAAAGCCATTTTATATATGTATAAACATAAAGAAATAGTAGAAATGATCCGACCCGGTCGGATCCGGTCCAACCCGATTGGGTTTAGGACACTATTCCAACAATCTCCCACTTGGCCTAAAACCAATCACTAGCACACACAAGACCAAGTTGAAACACAAGAATCTCATGCAATACTCGCAATCAGCCCTAGCCGTAAACGGATCGCTATCCGTGGGGACTCATACTATCTTCATATCATGTTCCAAATGACCAAGTCAAAGGAACCGCCTCAACACACACATGAATCTCTCGACGAGACCACGGTCCTTGCTTCAAGCAATGAATCCACTTACTATATCACTATATAGAAAAGGTGGAAGAACCGTACAAGGTTCAGGAATGAACCTTAGATCCATGTATCTTTGCTCCCGCCGCGCTTCTAAGGCACTTCTTGTGTGTTTTGGCTAACTTGTAGAATTCTGATGACCCATATGCTAGAACATTTCCAACTCATTGTATCACTTAATCAAAGTGATCGCAAACCAGCACCGTAGCTCCCACTTGCCTTCATAAGACTCGGGATATACGTCAGTATAACTATATTTATCTAACTCCAAGTTTCGATAAACAAAGGAATTCTCCTTAACTTGTTTAAGGATATTCTCGACATTTTCCAGATTACTTTCATACTTGCTCATGACTATTCATGGACTATGAACATCCGGCATTACCTATAAGATGGTTCCTATCGCAGAGTGGAAGAAACCTTCCATAAGCATCATCTTTCACCTTATCTTTAGGACCAATGTCCTAACATAGACAGATCTCGCGATCTATGCTAAACTTCTTTTAGCATCACATCTATATAGGTAAACTATAATCTAACAATGATTAAATCTATCACTATAGATTCTTATTTCCAAAATAAGAATCGCCAATCCAAGTGCTTTCGTAAAAGACCTTGAACTACCAAACATTAATTGACTGTAATATGGGGTGACAATTCTTGAGAGAGATATCTAATACCTTACTCAAAAATCATAACACACTCCCACTATCGATCTTGCACATTGGGCATATCCTTCTTTTGACTAAATCAAACTCCTTTGATTATCAAACAAAGAAATCGTCTAGAGAAACTTGTTTGAGTCCATAAATGGATCTCGTGGGCTTACGTGTCATGTTATTGTCTATGAACATCGAGCTTTCTGCCCAACGTCTTCAACACTATCATATAGTCATGATACGGGTTATAACAAGCATCATCCGATTAGAATCGGCTCGGTGGCAAAGATAAAGGTAATTACAAGGTTTACACCCCGTACCCCTCAGCCATCACTATAGCCTGATGGTAATCATATTACTATCCATGTCAACCTTTCAGGGACACTCCCTTTAGGTAAGACAGACTAGGTTCACAACCTGGTTGTCACTGATGGAATCTAATTCAGATATTATGGCTCCTAGCCATACCTCTCAATCTTGCCTTTCAAACATTCTTTCATAAGTCGTGAGATATTCATTCTTCAAGATGAACATACCAACAGCCTTTTCAGGCTTGAGGTTATCCATGGACTTCTGTAACTTTGTGTGCATCGAGCAAAGTGATCTACACCTCATCGCTATGTGGCGTCTGCTCACGTTCCATTGGTTGAATATATCTTTGTGGTTCTCAAACTCTTTTGAGATCTGATTCACTCCCACTGTTTCTCTTGGAAGAAACACTTCCTCTAGAAGACAGCATGTTTGGAGACAAACGCCTTTTGCTCCGCGGACGAGTAAATAATATCTAGCGTACTTGCTAAGATATTCCACAAAGTCTCATACGTCGTACTAGGCTCCAAGCCTTTCTGACTTTGCCTATGATAACTTCAAATCATCGGTTAAGATAGATTCGACATTATCCTCTTTCCATATCTAATATGGACTTTATTCAACCTTTATTCTTTGGAACTAGGTTAAGTATAAGGGCACTATCCCAAAACGGGTAAGGGATACATCGCATGGCTTGCGTCACACCTTTATCATATAAAGTGTTATTTCCATTTTGGGAACACAATCTAATTGCATATCCCAAAGATGGTATCCTTCAAGGGAGAATCTTTTTCCCTTTCGCACGACTCTCGAAACACCCTTCAGGTATTAATTACTTCAATCCAATTGAAGATTAATTCCTAAGTAGCTCATCAATCTCATATTCGTACTAGCTCGAACTTTTCGGGCTTTCCGAATTATGCACTTCACTGAGTACACTTGACTATTTCTAAAAATAGTCGTAGAGACTAATAAACAATTATTTGTGGTATTAATTGTCACAAGCCAACAAACATCGGTATGTTTAGGCTTTGGACAACTTTCTAGATTTTATAACCTTTTCATAAAAGGGTATTTTAGTCATCTTTAGATAAGATACGTTTAACCCACATGATTCATAATCATATGGTTCAACATCATCAGAATGACGTTTAATTACACGCTTCCCTTCCGGAGAGACTATGTTCAGAACAACCACAAATATTAAGGATATGACCATACAAATATTTAGTCGAGATCTCATCACATATATCAACTATACAGTGACATCAATCTAGTATGTTAGATTCAGTGACCTTCCAACTTTATCGGAATAACATTTATTCTTTACAATTGAATATGTCTACTAAATCCTAACAAATAACTGAAAGTATGTTCTTCATAAGAACCGGAACATAATAACATTTATTTAGTTCCCCTTATCGGTTTACTAGATCCGAATATGGTAAGTGTTACAACGTTTGCTTCACCTTCCATATCTGTATTTAATCCTTCTAATTTAATCACACTCGTAAGGTATCATATATCTTAGAGTTGACTTTGAATTTAGATAGATTTATCTCAACTCACTTGCCTAGAATAGAAACTTCAACAAGTTCTCTATTTAAGCACATGCCCTAACTTTCCTTTTTAATCCTTTAAGCACTTGAGAAATGTTTCTTATTGTAGTCTTCATAAGACTTAAGAAAAGATCACAAGAGCTATGTCTTTGATTTCCTTTCATAAAGAAAATCTAAAGTTTATTAAATAGTTTATTTAACCTTTTAAATCGTATTTAAAACATTAACTATTTAATTAACCTTTAAGCAATGATTAAAGAAATAAGTCGATACTTAAATCTTACAATTTTGAAAACAACCTTTCCAAAATTCGATGTGGTCATTCTTATCCAACGTTTGAATTAATTGTCATCGTATGACTGAATGATCATCTTGGATCGTATCCAATATATGACTAATTCGTTGAAACTTATTTCAAATGATTTAATCATATCATGAGCTTCCGCTTTCATTAATAATTAAAGTCTCGGAGCACTGCATCAATTATGTAATCTCCTTGTCTCTAACTACTATAACGGGATTGCTCATGCCATTGCTTATTTTAAAAGGATTAAAATTACTCAACCATATTTGAGAACGTTTCTCAAAATTAACAGTCATAATTTGGTTTTACTAATCGAGAATAAAACATAAATATAAAGTTTGCTAAAACTACAACATAAAAATGAAAATAAAAGAGTGTTGTTGTTTATACACGCAAAATCAAAAATGGTCTTTTGGTTTATGATTTTGCTCCCACTAGTCAACTACTTCCAATTGACTTTCAAGAATTTTTCAAAATTCTTTAGTGGCTGAGATCCAATCTAGTTACCTTGATTCCCGGCGGTGGTCGATCAACCAAGATAATTTCGAAAGGTAGGTAACTATTTACCATTCACATCTCTATGTGATTCTCAGTGGTTGACTAGTCAACTCTTTGGCGATACACATCACTATGTGTTAGTCAACCCTTGTCTCTAAAGTCGACGGCCTCGACGGTGGCCAATCACCGAAAGACTCTAGTCAAGTCATAACCCAATATTCACGAGATCTCATACGATCATATCTCAATAAACGACGATATACCCGAGGTAGGTCAACTCCCGGCGGTGGTCGATCAGTTGGATCCGAACACAGGCTCTTCACCGTCGTTATAATATTGGGAGACAAAGTTCCGACTTGATTTTTGTTGTGGAAGTATTTATGTAAATTAATTCACTTAATTAATTTTTAATTGCGGTCTCATCAAATATATCTATCTCTATAGACATACATCCTACACATTCATATACAGATCGTGCCTAGTCATGCATCTATCGTATCATATAAAATAAATACAAGCACAAAATAAATAAATGCGTAAAGTAAAACCGGTATGATCATGGACTTTTCCTAGGTGCGGTTTCGAATACAAATCGATTTAAACCGCCTGGTCACAATCTAAGGGTAGCTGCAACCACCAATAGGATCTTTAATGCTCCATTCGCCAATGAGATCTTTATTTTCGTCTTTCTTTGGTCTCCATCTTCTGCTCCATTCTTGTTACATTTAATTCTATCTAATAAAATAAATACACCCGCCGCACACGGGGGAGTCAACGGAATGGGATAAATGCAGAAAATAAACTAGGTCACGTTCTTCATAACGACTCAGGACAATTTTTAAACCAATGAAAAATTAAATCATTCACATCTATCCTATCTATCGAGTCCACGATCAATCGGGGTCCATATAATCATATTATATCTACTATATCTAATCCATACAATAAAATCTTATGAAAGAGATAAAATTAAAATTCAACTACTTGCGCCTTAATTAATCAATTATCATTTAATCTATTAAATAATTTTATCCAATCAATTAACTAATTAACATTTAATTAATTAAATGATTTTAATCAAAATAAAATTAACGATTAATTTTAAACCGATTTTAATTTTAATTTTAATTAATTAGAACTATTCTAAAAATAAATCAAAATTAAAATTATTTCTCTTTGTTTCTTTCCTTTTGATTCGCAATCAAAGGGATGCATTAGTTTCTAAACCAAATTTGCTTAAAGCTCAGCCACTTTCCAAAATCAAAATTTTGGAAGTGGCTCAAGCTAAGCCTTTTACAAATCAAATATTTGGAAAGGGCTACAGCCTATTCCAAATCAAATATTTGGAAAGGCCAAATAATTTTGGTTTAGGCGCGCCACTTTCCAAAATCAAAATTTTGGAAGTGGCGCAAGCTCAGCTTTTCCCAAATCAAATATTTGGAAAGGCTTGCAGCCTATTCCAAATAAATTTTGGAAAGACCATTATTATTTTAATGCCATATGGCATCCCAATGGCCAAAACTATTTGAACCATTGGTTAGCCACATGACACAACTAAACAAAGGAAATTAACAATCACAACTATGAACCATATTGAATCACAAAATACACAAAACAAAAATTTGGAGATCCGCCAAAGATTGACCGGTCAACCGATCGCCGGCAAAGAGTTGCCCTCGCCGCCCGCCTTGCCCGCCGCCGGTGGTGGTGCCGCCGCTTGATCGGCCGAGCACCACCCGATCTACCTTTTTTTTTTTTTTTTTCGTGTATCAATTTTGCAAATCAAAATCTTTCATCTTTTAATTATGTGATTTAAATGATAAAATTAACTACATAAAATAACATGCTTATTGCTTAAGCTCAAGCTCGCCTCGATACCATCGTTAGAAATCTATGCGGGAAGGCAAAGGAATTCAAAATTTTATTTCCTATACGTCGTACTAGGCTCCAAGCCTTTCTGACTTTGCCTATGATAACTTCAAATCATCGGTTAAGATAGATTCGACATTATCCTCTTTCCATATCTAATATGGACTTTATTCAACCTTTATTCTTTGGAACTAGGTTAAGTATAAAGGCACTTATCCCAAAACGGGTAAGGGATACATCGCATGGCTTGCGTCACACCTTTATCATATAAAGTGTTATTTCCATTTTGGGAACACAATCTAATTGCATATCCCAAAGATGGTATCCTTCAAGGAGAATCTTTTCCTTTCGACGACTTACGAAACACCCTTCAGGTATTAATTACTTCAATCCAATTGAAGATTAATTCCTAAGTAGCTCATCAATCTCATATTCGTACTAGCTCGAACTTTTCGGGCTTTCCGAATTATGCACTTCACTGAGTACACTTGACTATTTCTAAAAATAGTCGTAGAGACTAATAAACAATTATTTGTGGTATTAATTGTCACAAGCCAACAAACATCGGTATGTTTAGGCTTTGGACAACTTTCTAGATTTTATAACCTTTTCATAAAAGGGTATTTTAGTCATCTTTAGATAAGATACGTTTAACCCACATGATTCATAATCATATGGTTCAACATCATCAGAATGACGTTTAATTACACGCTTCCCTTCGGAGAGACTATGTCAGAACAACCACAAATATTAAGGATAATGACCATACAAATATTTAGTCGAGATCTCATCACATATATCAACTATCTGGTGACATCAATCTAGTATGTTAGATCAAAGTGACCTTCCAACTTTATCGGAATAACATTTATTCTTTACAATTGAATATGTCTACTAAATCCTAACAAATAAGCGAAAGTATGTTCTTCATAAGAACCGAACATAATAACATTTATTTAGTTCCTTATCGGTTTACTAGATCCAGAATATGGTAAGTGTTACAACGTTTGCTTCACCTTCCATATCTGTATTTAATCCTTCTAATTTAATCACACTCGTAAGGTATCATATATCTTAGAGTTGACTTTGAATTTAGATAGATTTATCTCAACTCACTTGCCTAGAATAGAAACTTCAACAAGTTCTCTATTTAAGCACATGCCCTAACTTTCCTTTTTAATCCTTTAAGCACTTGAGAAATGTTTCTTATTGTAGTCTTCATAAGACTTAAGAAAAGATCACAAGAGCTATGTCTTTGATTTCTTTCATAAAGAAAATCTAAAGTTTATTAAATAGTTTATTTAACCTTTTAAATCGTATTTAAAACATTAACTATTTAATTAACCTTAAGCAATGATTAAAGAAATAAGTCGATACTTAAATCTTACAATTTTGAAAACAACCTTTCCAAAATTCGATGTGGTCATTCTTATCCAACGTTTGAATTAATTGTCATCGTGATGATGAATGATCATCTTGGATCGTATCCAATATATGACTAATTCGTTGAAACTTATTTCAAATGATTTAATCATATCATGAGCTTCCGCTTTCATTAATAATTAAAGTCTCGAGCCTTCGCATCAATTATGTAATCTCCTTGTCTCTAACTACTATAACGGGATTGCTCATGCCCATTGCTTATTTTAAAAGGATTAAAATTACTCAACCATATTTGAGAACGTTTTCAAAATTAATGATCATAATTTGGTTTTACTAATCGAGAATAAAACATAAATATAAAGTTTGCTAAAACTACAACATAAAAATGAAAATAAAAGAGTGTTGTTGTTTATACACGCAAAATCAAAAATGGTCTTTTGGTTTATGATTTTGCTCCCACTAGTCAACTACTTCCAATTGACTTTCAAGAATTTTTCAAAATTCTTTAGTGGTGGTGAGATCCAATCTAGTTACCTTGATTCCGGCGGTGGTCGATCAACCAAGATAATTTGAAAGGTAGGTAACTATTTACCATTCACATCTCTATGTGATTCTCGGTGGTTGACTAGTCAACTCTTTGGCGATACACATCACTATGTGTTAGTCAACCCTTGTCTCTAAAGTCAGACGGCCCTGGACGGTGGCCAATCACCGAAAGACTCTAGTCAAGTCATAACCCAATATTCACGAGATCTCATACGATCATATCTCAATAACGACGATATACCCGAGGTAGGTCAACTCCGGCGGTGGTCGATCAGTTGATCCGAACACGTGCTCTTCACCGTCGTTATAATATTGGGAGACAAAGTTCGACTTGATTTTTGTTGTGGAAGTATTTATGTAAATTAATTCACTTAATTAATTTTTAATTGCGGTCTCATCAAATATATCTATCTCTATAGACATACATCCTACACATTCATCTAGATCGTGCCTAGTCATGCATCTATCGTATCATATAAAATAAATACAAGCACAAAATAAATAAATGCGTAAAGTAACCGGTATGATCATGGACTTTTCCTAGAGTGCGGTTTGAATACAAATCGACGAAACCGTGGTCACAATCTAAGGGTAATTGCAACCACCAATAGGATCTTTAATGCTCCATTCGCCAATGAGATCTTTATTTTCGTCTTTCTTTGGTCTCCATCTTCTCGCTCCATTCTTGTTACATTTAATTCTATCTAATAAAATAAATACACCCGCCGCACACGGGGAGTCAACGGAATGGGATAAATGCGAGAAAATAAACTAGGTCACGTTCTTCATAACGGCCTAGGACAATTTTTAAACCAATGAAAAATTAAATCATTCACATCTATCCTATCGGTCGAGTCCACGATCAATCGGGTCCATATAATCATATTATATCTACTATATCTAATCCATACAATAAAATCTTATGAAAGAGATAAAATTAAAATTCAACTACTTGCGTCTTAATTAATCAATTATCATTTAATCTATTAAATAATTTTATCCAATCAATTAACTAATTAACATTTAATTAATTAAATGATTTTAATCGAAATAAAATTAACGATTAATTTTAAACCGATTTTAATTTTAATTTTAATTAATTAGAACTATTCTAAAAATAAATCAAAATTAAAATTATTTTTCTTGTTTTTTCCTTTTGATTCATAATCAAAAGGGATGCTTTCTGGTTTTCTAAACCAAATTTGGCTTAAGCGCAGCCACTTTCCAAAATCAAAATTTTGAAGTGGCTCAAGCTAAGCCTTTACAAATCAAATATTTGGAAAGGGCTCAGCCTATTCCAAATCAAATATTTGGAAAGGCCAAATAATTTTAGTTTAGCTGCCACTTTCCAAAATCAAAATTTTGGAAGTGGCGCAAGCCAGCCTTTTCCAAATCAAATATTTGGAAAGGGCTGCAGCTTATTCCAAACAAATTTTGGAAAGACCATTATTATTTTAATCTTGTGTGGCATCCCAATGGCCCAAACTATTTGAACCATTGGTTAGTGCATGACACAACTAAACAAAAGGAAATTAACAATCACAACTATGAACCATATTGAATCACAAAATACACAAAACAAAAATTTGGAGATCCGCCAGCATTGACCGGTCAACCGATCGCCGGCAAAGAAGTGTTGCCGCCGCCGCCCAGCCGCCGCCGGTGGTGGTGCCGCCGCCAGTCGGCCGAGCACCACCCGATCTACCTTTTTTTTTTTCTTCTTTTCGTGTATCAATTTTGCAAATCAAAATCTTTCATCTTTTAATTATGTGATTTAAATGATAAAATTAACTACGCAAAATAACATGCTTATTGCTTAAGCTCGAAGCTCGCTCTGATACCACTGTTAGGAAATCTATGCGGGAAGGCAGCGGAATTCAAAATTTTATTTCCTATCGACCCAAGATCGACTTCGTTTAAGCAATAAACAAATAGATAGTAGACGGTGGTTACCTTGGTTGATCTAAAAGATCGACGCTTTGACCGTCTAAGGAGAGTAGTTCCGCATGAGCCGCCCAAGTGTTCGGCCTCACCGCTAGTCACACACTAAACACCGCGGAATCCCATCATGGATTGCTATTGGAAAAATCCGGTTCTTTAGACCGGCCTTTTTCCCCTCTCCAACTCTCTCATGGATGCTCTCCAATTTTACACAAGAACTATTAGGTCTTGGAATTATGATGTACAAAAGAGCTTGACACCCACCTCCCTTTTATAATAGATGTGGCGCCAAGAGAGGTGTGAGAGAAGAAAACCTTTCCCAATAAAATAAGGAAAATATAATTGATTGATTTATCTCATTTATTATAATATCTCATATCAAATAAATCTAGGATTTTGTCAATATCTTATATTGAATATTCCCAAGATATCATCAATATCTAATATTGACTATCTTTATTTTATTACCATAAATCAATTTACATGTGTGTGTATATATCACATATATATAACACATATAAATCTATAAATATATTTTGGAAACATGTGTGCACATGCATATCTAATATGCTTCATACGTTGGAAGCACACATGCATATATATATTATTTTATTAATATCTAATATTAATAATAGGTAATATCATTAATTAAATTCAGACAATCTAAGTGTATATTATATACACACACAAATTGCGCCACCTTAGACCAACAAATTGGCTTCCGGAATATTCTTTAATTAATATAATATTATTAATATCTTGTATTTAATTTATTCATAATAAATAAATACCACCATATTAATTTACCACTATAACCTTTATAAGACGAGATAAACTTTCCTTATTTGGTTATCATCTATAACCACATTTTAATCCGCTAGATATTCTTATGTGTGTGACCCGATAGGCTTCCGAATATGTTGGCCGTAGACACAAAGTGCAAATTACTTAAAATGCCCTTCATGCCTAACGATCACGGGATAGCGTCACAGCAACACACCGTGACCCCAATCATCGGAAGAGTCAAATGCAATGACTACTACCTTTCATGTGAAGCAGATTACCGTGTAACTTACAATCCTACCATTTGTAATAATATCCATACGGTCGTTAGTCGAGTGTCAAAACATCAACGACCGTATCTTATAACTGGATATCATGCTCTCTCAAGTAACTCGTTTACTCCCACTTTGCAAAGATTCACGAGAGTAAGACATTCCTTATAAGAAGGCCATTTCGGATATTCGATCCAATCATAGGATACGCGATTCCCGGACGACCAATCATGTATACTCCGTGATGCTTCTTGAAGATCATACCCAATCACTACCGCATGATCGCCCCGTGGCTGTGGGAAACCTCAATAGTGTCAAAGCATGACAATCCACACCGTGATGCCATGAAGACTCCGGTCTTAAGGATAATTACACAACCGTCACATAGTGTGACACTTATCCGTGTAAGTGGGGTCACCTAACGTCACGCATTCTCTAATACACGCCCACGCATACCCAAGTGTCACTACACTTCGATAGACGAGATCTATCCCCGCCTTAAAGACGAGAAGACATCTAATACGTGCTAGTCTGTTTTATACTATCAATGCCCTGCTTGATAGTACATCGCCTAGAGACATTTAAGTATCAAACTTATTAAAGTGATTAGAGATCTCATCAACCATAATCGCCTATCATGGTTTCTCTATCACAGTTTAACACTAATGACGTTATCACATAACAATTCATAATTGGTTCTTTAAAAGAACATATATATGACAACATAAAAGCCATTTTATATATGTATAAACATAAAGAAATAGTAGAAATGATCCGACCCGGTCGGATCCGGTCCAACCCGATTGGGTTTAGGACACTATTCCAACAAGGAGATGCACCCGTAGCTAAAACTAAATTAGAATGTTCGATTAGTTTAAGGAAATTATGTGGAAAAGTAAACATAAGGATTAACCAGACCAAGTTAGTCGATAGGTGGGACGGGGAAGGAATACCATGTTTCTTTCTATGTTATTGTTTGTCAATGACCATGTATGTCTTCTTGATTAGGTTAGAGTTGTTTATACTTAAGTTGCATTGTCTCTATGGGATCGACCTTGATTCGTATTTGCTATACTACGATTGACCTAGTACTCTTACTAGTATTAAGCGACTTAAACTCGTAGGATCAATCTGCTGTAGTTGAACATATAGGTTGTTCATTGAAGTTTCTTGAAATAATGTTGTCCCAAATCTGTTTGGAATTTTAGCATTTCTTTACCTTTGAGATTACGTCTGCATCTAGAGATTTCATCATTTCTTCCTTTGCAGTCTTATATATAGATAAATGTTCCATTTTATCTCATCTTCACTGCTTATCTATGAAGCTTGTAAGCCATCAGTGATTATGTCTATCATATCTTCATGCATCGCAGCTAAATGTATTTGCAAACGAGTTTTCCACTCATCATGATTATAAATAGAATATTTGGGAATATATTGTTGAGATTCCATGATTATTCACTTTTGAAAATGATTTGAAATTTGTAACCACTGCTCTATTACAAGTTGTTAGTAACTTTGTGCAAATCACAAACAGATTTAAAAATTTGTATCACTCATAGATACAAAGACACTACTCTGATATCAAATGTTGATATCATAAAAATATATGCATATTTGAAAAATATGCAAGGGATCTCTTCTAGACACAATCTAAACTTGAACAAAGTTCTTGTATCGAAGAACAACCTTTCTCGATACCGATTGTTGATCCCAAAATGCATCTTGTACAAGTTCTCGGGTGCGAGAATGAACTTGTACTTTAAAAAAATTCCTTGAGCGCTTTATGTGTAGCGGATTGTAAACCGTTGCATGCCTGTTTTCAAATCGATATATTTTATTCTTTAAGTGTTGAGATATGAATGCAGTGCTTCTGAAATAACTCTTGCGAAAAGTAAAGTGCCGAAGCTAAATCCGTAAAGTAAATGACACAATTTTTGTTATCGATGTTCAGGTGGAGTAATCCCCAGTCACCGATTCTCCTGTGATGTCGGATAAATTCATTATTGTTACATGAGACTTCTACAATAGTGCGACGTCCTTCTCAAATCTCCAAAGAACCTCACAATCTGAACAACCAATCCTTATGATCTCGCTCCATTGTTCCTTCGAATGTGAGATTTCTTCTTCAATGACTCCACCACAAAGCAAGATTTGTAGACACACGCTCCTCGTTATACACACAAATCCTTCAAAGCGCTCGCTTTTCACCGCCTCCACGGTCCTCCAAGGCAACCCGCTTCTTCACTACTTCACGATCCTTCAAAGCAAACCTCGTCTTCATCTTTGCTTCACCTCTTTGTTGATTTATAATCAAACAAGAGTTTTGATGAATCAACTAAGTTGATTCAACGGGTTGAGAATTTATAGATTTGTCGATATAGCTCTCTTTGTGCTCAACTTGATTCAAGAGTTGTTGTTTGATCGTTGTAGCTTGAGTATATTCAACTTCTTGAACCTTTTAGGATATAGAATTTAAGCCCTTGTATCTCAGCAGATTCCCCTTTTTTATTGTCTCAATAACACTCCTTAGATCTTCCTCCCCTTCGAAGACTCTTTTTCAAATGACTCGAGTCTTGTATTTATAGGTGTGAGATATACTGATTTTTCAGCTCTGGTTTACTTCTTCATCAAGTGTGAATGCTGATGTGGTATATTTGACTATTGTAGATCTTCAGTATATATACTCACGTATAATCGTTGTAGTGACAGAAATCCTGATTTGAACGTTGCTTGTACATTTTAAATTGCTCTGGTCTTCCAGCTGGCATAACGTTCTTATTCACAGTCTTCTGATGCAATATATTTGTTTCACGTTAACGGCTTGTCAGCTTTTGTCTTGTCATCATAATGTGTATAACTTGAGAACTGATCTTTTACGTCTGACCTGAATCTTTAATTTGATATGGGTATCTTCAAGTCTGATTCTGGATATCTTCAAATCTGATTCTGCTTCCAGCTTATCTTGATTTTTCCTTTCAGGTCTGATTCCAATTTCTCTGATCCGTATTTATGATGAGATCAAAGTACTCCATATTTATCTTTTCATCACATTTTTCAAGTATCATAAAGGTATTTCAAGTCATCACAGACTTACTTGAAGATAACTTTATGACCTCGGTTTCTCAAAGTCTGCAACTTTGGGTCTGAGCCCTTGGTCTTTAGAACTTTAATCTTTACCATTGTGTCTGACTCCTCAGCCTTCATTCTTTTAGATATAACTTTGATTGCATATGACGACCTATAGGATTTCTAGTACAGTACTTGTCTGATTGAACCTATACAATAATCAGACTCTAGTAAATCATATACATATATCAAATCTAACCTTGCAGACTTCTATCACGACTGGTCTTGACCATCATCTTATCATCAGAATAAAAATATTACATGATCAGACACTCGATTTCAATAACTCACATAACGATATTGATGGTGAGGAAATGGGTGGTGCGACCACCGTTAAAACTCGCAATTCCCTTGGCTAACCAAAGGTGGTGGCATGAGAGTAGAATCCGGTTCTCATACTTAGGGTTTACTAGTATATGGTTAGAGAATTCGGCGATGAATAGGCAACTCACGGTAGCTTAATCCTACGTACCAAGACACTTTAATTTGGTGAAATATCCGAACTAGAGAGAGGTAGAAGACGATGTCAAAATACAATAGACGAATCAGTCCCCTCTTTCATTCATCATTACATTGGGTATTTATACATCATAGAAGAAAACCCTACGCTATATAAAATACCAACTACGCCCCCACATAATAATTATTACATTTAAAATCAATATTCTCGCAATACCCCCCCTCAAGTTGGAGCGTGAAGATCGCGAACGCCCAACTTACGGAGTAAAAATTCAAACTGTTGCTTCCCTAACGCCTTGGTAAATATATCCGCCAGTTGTTCATGGGTTGACACATAAGTAGGGGCAATGAGATGCGTCGAATCGCATCACGAACAAAGTGACAATCGCTTCAATATGTTTGGTCCGTTCATGGAAAACTGGATTCTGAGCAATATGCAACGCAGTCTTGACTATCGCAATGCAGTGGGATCCCCATAGGAATCGTGACTCCAAGATCACCAAAAAGTTGCCGAAGCCATTTTAATTCACATGTTACAGCAGCCATGGACCGATTTTCCGCTTCAGCAGAAGAGCGGGACACCGTTTGTTGTTTCTTAGTTTTCCACGAGACTGGAGAGGTCCCAATCAAGACAAACCACCCGCTCAAGGAACGACGTGTGACTGGGCAACTAGTCCAATCCGAGTCACACCACCCTTCCAAACGTAATGGGCTATCGCCCGCAAGAGAATTCCTTGACTGGATTTTTCTTCAAGTAGCGTACAACCCGTAGCGCAAAGATCCCAATGTTCAACGCGCGTGCGCCTCGTGATAAACCGAGATAGGATATGAACAGAGTATGCCAAATCAAAGCCGCGTAACACCCAAGTAAATGAGCCGACCCACTAAGCGTTTGTATTTGCAGGGTCATCTAACATCACACCATCCGCAATCGCCAAGCGGTGATTCTCGCTCCATAGGAAAATCAATTTGGACGAGCCCCAAGAGAGCCCGTTTCTTCGATAATATCCAATGCATACTTTCGTTGAGATAAAAAAATTCCTTGGGAATTTCTCGCGACTTCCAACCCAAGAAAATACTTCAAACGGCCCAAATCTTTCATCTTGAAGCAAGTGCCCAAATAATTTTTGAAAAATTGTAGGGCCGTATTATCATTACCAGCAATAATCATATCATCGACATATACCAAGACACTTATCCGGATAGCCCCACGAACAAATGTGAATAGTGAGTAATCTGAATAGGATTGCTGAAAACCGTAATCTTTCAACGCTGCAGCCAATTTCGCAAACCAACACCGCGGTGCCTGCTTCAGCCCATATAAAGATTTTCGCATCCGACAGACGAGATTGCGCCCTGGACGCTCAAATCCTGGCGGAATGCACATATAAATTTCTTCATCCAGATCCCCATGTAAAAAAGCATTATGAACATCCATCTGATGGATTGCCCACTTTTTAACGGCTGCAACTGCCAAAAATGCCCGAACAGTTACCATTTTTGCCACCGGAGCAAAAGTCTCATTATAGTCAATTCCCTCAACTTGGTGATTACCAAATACAACCAACCGAGCTTTCAAACGTTGGAGATTACCCATCTCATCATATTTCTCGGTGTAGACCCATTTGCTTCCCAGGGCCTTCTTTCCAGGGGGTAATTCTTGTAGTACCCAAGTGCCTTGTTCTTCCAAAGCACGAATTTCTTCTGCCATGGCTTTGCGCCAATCGTCATATTTCACAGCTTCTTTAAAGGATCGAGGAGGATTCCCTGCAGTCACACTCGCTAGAAATTTTCTGTGTGCGTTAGAAAAACAGGAATAGTCAACAAAATGCGTTAGAGGATATAAACTACCTGATGAGGATGATGGACTGGAGAAGCGCGCCGATGGACTTTTCTGTTCCACTGCTGTATGAGTAACGAATTCGCTATATCGAGAATTGGGAATTTTAGTACGCTTGCCGCGCCCAACTCCACTGCTTTCTACGGGAGGGGTTTCACTTGCACTCACATTCTCCCTCTGTTGGTTCCCCATCTCTCCTCGCAGTGAGTCTCGGCCTCCCGGGATCTCACATGGAATGTCATTCTCAATGGGTGGAGTCGGCTCCACCATCTGGTCTACATCGTCAACCAAAAATTCATTATCACCCACCACCGGATAAGTAACCTGGGGAGGGTCAGTTTGTTGCGACTCTCGCATAGAAATATATGTTCAAGAAATTTAACATCCTGGATACAAATATTTCGTCGGTTTCTAAATCGAGAAGCGGTCCATCCTTTCTTGCCAAATGGGTATCCCAAGAAAATGCACTTACGACTCCTACTCTCAAACTTATCACCTTTATGTCGTAAATTGTGAGCATAGCACAAACACCCAAACACTCGCAAGACATCAAGGTTCGGAGGTTTCCTGAATAAACATTCATACGGTGTCTTAAAATTCAATACACTAGACGGAGTACACGGTTAATTAAGTAACAAGCGGTCATGATACATTCCCCCAAAATTTTAGTGGGAGGTGGCCCTCAAACCGCAAAGCCCGAGCTACGCTCAAAATATGTTGGTGTTTCCTCTCAACCCTACCGCTCTGTTGGGGTGTTCCTACACACGAGGTTTCAAAAATAATTCCTTCTTTTTGAAAATGCGGAAGCAAACGTTTAAATTCTGTACCATTATCACTCCGAACTCGCATGATTTTTACACCAAACTGACGATCAATCAACGCCATAAAATCCAAAAAAATAGTCTCAACTTCCCATTTATTATAGAGCAAATAATCCCACACTGAACGAGAGTGATCATCCACAATCGTCAAAAAATAAGACGCCCCGCATGTAGATCGAGTCCCATATGGTCCCCACAAGTCACAAAGTGTACAAGCTCAAAAATCCTACTAGCCCTACTATCACTATTTGGGAAACTTTCCCGATGTTGCTTAGCCAAAAACACGATCACATCCATCCTTATTTAAAATACTAGACTTACCCACAACGGGAACCTGTTTTAGCACTCTTTTCGATGGATGTCCCAACCGCTTGTGCATGCAGATCCATAGAGTCTCTTCCATCAATGGTCATAACTTTCACGTGTGGAACACCCCGAAAAAGAAAAGTCCATCTTCGCGCCACCCACTCCTATCGCCTCCTCGCTGCGTTCGTCCTCGCATAACACACAATGTGGGAGTGAGTTGAATCTGACAATTAAATTCATCTAGTAACTGGGTTACAGACAACAAATTGCATGCCAAATTAGGCACATAAAGAACATTTTTAAGTTTCAATCCTCCGTTCAATGTAATACTTCCTTCATGCGTAGCATGTGACGTCCGACCATCCGGAAGTCCCACCGGGCACTTCTCAATCTCCCGGACATTTACCAAATTATTCAACATCCCCGTTACATGATGGGTAACTCCGGTATCAATTATCCACGAGAATTCACCCGTCCGATGATCTTTAGACTTAGCTAGATTTAAAATATCAAGGATACTTTGCCATTGTGTTTGGGTCAAATTATTGAGCCCAGCTTGTGCTGCAGTTGCAGGCTGTTTCTCTTCACCGGACCGTACCGAAGTCGAGGCCACGGTAGTTTGATTTGTCCTTACCGAGATACGGGGGCTTGATTTTTCTGAGTTCTCAGCTTTATATTGTTCTCGAGCATCCAATTGCAATTTGAACGCCATCATATTTCCCTGTACATCTTTATTCCTCCAAAAATTACCTCCACGCATCCTTTCTTCTTGCACGTTCCCACCGGCCATGACTGTAGAAACTCAACCAATGCAATTCATCCGTAAAGTGTTTTTTTTTTTTTTTTTTTTTTTTTTTTTTTTTCAGCGGAAGAGACAGTGGTATGCTGGAACAAATTTTCCTCGGAGAAGACCAAATAAATTGATCAAATCAAAGAGCTTTGATTCAAAGCTTCACCCTGACGTCCTCCTTTGCAGCGAAGGGTCAGAAACTTCTTCCTTTCTTTTCTTTTCAATTTTTTTTTTTTTTTTTTTTTTTTTTTTTTTTTGGGAATTAAGTTGCGACTGCAACTTCCGGCAATTAAAAGAAACTTTTCTATGAAAGTTGCGACTGCAACTTCTTCTTCTTTTTTTTCGGAAAAACAATTTTAGTCGGAGGTGATAGATCAACCTTGCTCCGATACCATGTCAAAATACAATAGACGAATCAGTCCCCTCTTTCATTCATCATTACATTGGGTATTTATACATCATAGAAGAAAACCCTACGCTATATAAAATACCAACTACGCCCCCACATAATAATTATTACATTTAAAATCAATATTCTCGCAATAGACGATGACATGGTGTATTGCTTTGGTTAGATCAGGAGCTGTACCAATAGATACCACCAGTCATTAAAGAAAGGAATGAAGGAAATAACACCCCCTGGAAACTTAGAACATCACCTCATGTTTTATTGACCAGTGCTTCTCTCATTTGTTATTCTTCATCAGGAATTGTTTATTAGTAGTTGAATCACATATTTTCACTCACATTTCACTTTGACCATCACTAAAACAATTACTTGGTACTTAACCGTTATTACATCCCTGGCAACGACGCCAAACTGTTAACGCTAAGTAGTGCTTTTTCAAATAATATAATATAGTACCATTATTATCTGTAGTGTGATTATCTCTCTACAGGGGCGGACCCACATGGTGAAGGGAGGGGGCCATGGCCCTCATTCGAATTTTTACGTGAAATTACTAGTATACCCTTTAATAATATTAAAACACTGTGTATATTATTTCAAACATATATATCATAATAAAATTGTCCTTTTAGCTCAATTGATGAAATGCTTATCCATTGACCTTAAGGTCATGGGATCAATTTTTGTCAAATGCATCCTTTTTTTTGTTTGTTTTTGTTATTTTCGTTGTCATGTCATACAGTCTCTATACATAAAATTTTTATTACATATCTATTAATTTATCATTCTAATCATAAACTTACATAATTAGTCTATTAGACTAACACACATACATAAGGGTCAGGGGTGTGTGCGCCTATTGATTTTTTCGGACTAACACACATACATAAGGGTCACGGGTGTGTGTGTCATTAATTTTTCGTATAAATATACGTGTGTTTGTTGTTAGTATTAAAAGAATAGTATAATACTTCTCGAAATATAAACTAACAAAATACTTCTATTCTTATTTACATATACGTGAATATTTACAATCAAGAGCGTAAACTATTGTGTATTTCATTGATCAATAATGTAATGGTACATGGGTATACATAGGTGTGTACAACTTGGGCAACAAGCCATAGGAATTTACACTACAATAAAATACATAAATAATTAATTAGTAACAATATCTTCGACACGCCTCCGCAATCCCGTGGGAAGTGAGTGGACACGGAGATTGGTCTTGAGCTTTTGAAACCGCGGGTTGCCCAGGGGTTTGGTAAGCAAATCGGCAACTTGGTCTTTCAAACTGAGGAAGGAGACTCCAAGCTTATTGGCAGCAATCAACTCACGGGCGTGGTGGAAATCAATCTCAATATACTTGGTGCGAGAGTGAAAGACCGGGTTGTGAGCAAGGTACGTGGCACAAATATTGTCACACCAAAGCGTGGGAGGCCGAGGGAGGGAGATATGCATGTCAGAAAGAAGGCTACACAGCCACTGAACCTCGGCTGCAGTATTAGACAGGGTCCTATATTCAGATTCAGTGCTACTCTTAGAGACGGTTGATGTTGTTTGGAGCGCCAACTGATAAGATTAGGACCGAGGAATATACAATACGCACCCACAGAGCAACGGTCATCGTGGTCAGTGACTACCCAAATCGAATATGCACGAAGGAGATCCGAGAATGCCGAGATAGAACAAGCCATCAAAGAATAGTGTGCTTCGAGGTAGCGGAGTATACGTTTGTGAGAAGAAGTGGGCATCGGTGGGAGCAAGCATGAACTTGCCGACGCGATGGACAACAAAGGCAATGTCGGGACTAGTGGCCGAGATCATCAAGTCCACCAACAATTGTGCGACATCGAGAGGGATCCGAGAATGCCGGACGAGTCAAGAATGAGTCGGGCAGAGAGGCGGGCATAAGGGTGTGACATGGCTTTGATTTGTCCATACCAAAGACGCTACAATAACTGAAGAATATACTTACGCTGCGTAAGATAAAGCCCATCGATGTAGGAAGGGCCTCAATGCCCAAGAAATAAGCAGAGGGCCAAGGTCCTTCACGGGAAAGTGAGTACCAAGATACGTGATAACATGCTCAATAAGATAAGAAGAAGTGCCTTAATAATAACAACATCAACATATATAAGAACATAGAGGCGATCACCACCACGAGAGTAAACATAAAGTGATGTGTCGGCTTTAGAACCCACAAAACCAAAGCGAGAGAGAACATCCGTGAATCGTGAGAACCAAGCCCGAGGTGCCTGACGCAGGCCATACAAGCTGTGTTTGAGGTGGCAGGCATAGTCCAGATAATCCAGGTGAACAAAGCCCTGAGGCTGCTGCATAAAGACAGGCTCAGAAAGATGCCCATAAAGAAAGGCATCATGTATATCAATCTGCCGAATAGACCATCCCTGTGAAACTGCAAGAGAAAGTAATAACCGAGTGGTGACCGGTGTGACAACCAAACTGAAAGCCTCAGAAAAGTCTATGCCTTCAGCTTGATGAAAACCTTTGGCAACCAACCGCGCCTTGTGGCGCTCAACGTGCCCATCTGTATGGTGTTTAGTCCTGTAAACCCATTTATTGCCGACAATGTTCATAGAAGAGTGATAGGGAACTAAATCCGTGTATTCGTAAGAAGAAGAGCATTAATTTTCTCTCTCATAGCATCACACCAAACAGAGTGTTTAGAAGCTTCGGTGTAGGAGGTGGGTTCTAGGGATGCGGAGGTGAGGAGGGCCTTGAGGAGCGGGTAGTGAATACAGTCGGGTAGCTCTTTTGGTTTGAGGGAATTGGTGCGGGTACGGGTAACCATAGGGTGAGCCGATGTTGTGGGCTCGAATAGAGGATGTTCAGGTTCGGGTTGTGAGGGCGATGGGGGATGGTGGGTTAGGAGGAGGAAGGGGGGAGGTGGCCTAGGTGGGGCCGAGGTGGGTGAGTTGGTTGAAGAGAAAATAGGTACGGACTGAGTGATAGGTAGAGAGTCGGGTAGGGGTACGGTGACGGTACTGAGAAGAAGCAGGGTGGATGAGGGAGTGTAAGGAAACACGGATTCATCGAATACTACATGGCGAGAGAAATATATATATATATATATATATATATATATATATATATGCGACAGTGGAGAGGTCAAGGCACTTATAGCCATGGTGAGAGAGGATCAGAATCGAGGAAGATGCAGGACTTGGACCGGAAATCTGCTTTGTGACAGTTATAGGGGCAGAGATAGGGCAACAGGCAGGGGCGGATCTAGGTAGAGCATATGGGGGTCCACGGACCCCGCTAAAAATAAAAATACTCTGCATTTTACCTATAGAAAAATATTTCGGACCCTGTGAAAAAAATTATTTACGGTGTTAAATATTTACGGACCCCGCTGGAAAAAAAATCTGGGTCCGCCACTGGCAACAGGCACATCCAAAGACACGAAGGAAGGAGTACTCCGGGGCACATCCATAGACCATGTCAAAAGGGTTTTGTTGTGAAGGATTGGGGTGGGTAGGCGGTTGATAAGGTAGGTGGCGGTGATAAAGGCATCTTCCCGATAGGGTGGGAAGGTTGGATGGGCAAGCAAGGGAGGCCAACCGGACGATTTGACGGTGATGACGCTCAATGGCTCCAACTTGTACATGAGTGTAGGGACACGACCGACGATGTTGGATGCCTAAACGAAGAAGCAAGTGTTTAAAGTGACGATATTCACCCCACCCCCCCCCACCCCACCCCCCTTTGATCGGTTTGAATTCCTTTAAGTTTGGTGTTGAATAATCATTCCATCATAGCGAGAAATGAGGGAAAGACAGATTCAACGTCAGATTTGTTTTTCAATGGAAACAACCATAGATACTTAGTATAACCATCAAGAAAGCTTACATAATAATGATTTCCATAAGTAGAGGTTTCCGTACAGGGACCCCAAACATCAGAATAAATTAAGTCTAAAAGTGCAGAAAAAGTAAAATCTGAAACATATAAAGTTTGACGACGACTCTTAGCTAGCTGACACGGAGCACATACAACATCAGGTGCTTTATTCAGAATAAAAAGAGAAACACGACTCAATGCTTGACGGAGCACAGGGTAGGAGCAGTGACCAAGACGCTGATGCCATTTATTGGAGGAGTTGGAGGAGGCAACATGAGCATGGACAGGATGGTATGGCACATTTTAGAATAAGATGAGCTAGGAGAATAAGATCACATTTTAGAGTCCAACGCTGCTTCACCAAGAAAGGAATAATAAGATGAGCTAGGAGAATACTATGATCATCATTACCTCTATTGAGTTAAGAAGGCACACTAGATGCTTTATCGTTTCGTTTTGTTTCAAATTGTGTAGTGAGATCACTTTTTTACAGGTCACCACGGCTTCACCAAGAAAGGAAGCTAGAACAATATGAACTAGAAGAAGAGTTCAATGAGTTCCTTCTGTATGAATATTTGTTGGATAAAGCGCATCGTGTGTTGTGTGATTTTACGGAACAGATCCGTAATTAATGGAAGTAATTACGGAAAATTAGAATAGAAAATAAATAACGCGGAAAGAAAATTTTGTTTATTAAATAGATCTAACAACAGAACTATTACAGTACAATCTGACTCGAAACGATAAGAAAATAAAGTGCAATACATAAATAAAGTAATAAAGATTAAACCGAGGCAAGTATGTTACTTTTTTCTTAAGACAGATTGCTCTGGTATGGTGTCCACGGTAGTAGTAACTGTCTCCCAAGATACAACGGCTTCACGTCTCGGATTTAGAGACACTTTCAAAATCCGAACTCCGGCGAATTTACAGAGTACTCCGACTTCCCTTGGACTCAAAAAAACTAGATCTATATGAGAGACTCTATGTAGTGGAAAAGACAAAAGAAAATTTGACGCTTAAACCTTCATTCATGGAGTTCTCTATATAGTGAAAATGAGAAGCCAATGCAAGAATCCGATTGGCCGAAACACATCATCAAAGTCAGCTGACTTTTCCCCTTGGACTAGCTATCATGGTCGACCTGCTTAACCACGTTGGTTAAGCTTGCTAACCGACTTATCATTCACATCCGATTGGTCGGATGACATGTCGTCCGAATTCTGTTTGGTCGGATTACTTAATCACAAGACTTCTTGAATTCTGGTTGGTTCGATGACTCGATCATATGCCACGTGTAAAAAATTAATTTTTGGTTAATTTCCTAAGGAAATTTCGTCTAAAAAAGTAATAGCAACACCCGACCTGACCCGTACGAACGGCAACGCACATGTGCAAAATTATCTAAGTCCACCCTCCTGTAGAAAAATGCTTCACCCCTTGGGGCACCTCCATGAGTGCCACACTATAACTTAAATATGGAGCTCAAGTCCCTCATGTTTCATGTGTGGAAGAGTTTGAGTTGATCATACCTTCAACTCCATTCTCACACATGTTTTACACCAACGTTAGGCATTAATTTCTCAATTCACCCGATATCCGAATCGAGTTATTCCAAAGCCAAACAACATCGACTCTAAGAGTAGTATTTTTAGACGTAATAAACCCTCGGTGAATCTCACCGGAGCGTATCCGAGATTCGCGCTAATTAAAGATGACTGTTTGAACACATGTTATAAGCCCTTATTCCTGGGTTTGACTTATATCTCCAACAATGTTCAGATCATTCCACTGTGGAGGAGCATAACCCGGTTCAGCCACCACATGGATGATGGATGCAGACAATTTTTAGATTAAACCTCATTTATTTATGTTGGTAAGGAGAGAGTGCCTCATTCCATGGGCTACCCCATGAGAATCTGCACCAGTATCTGCCGAAATACGTAGGCACCCCAAAACAACAAGGTGTGCATCGAGGAACTATCCTTTGTTTATTATTTCCATTCTCATTGGATGGACAAGCTAAGGAATGGCTTATATCCGGAGAATCGGTGGGAATCCAGATAAGAAGCCTGTTGACAGAGGCGTGAAGCCAACAATTGGAATGGTACTTGAAGACGAAGAATCATTAACCTAGGACGACGAGAGGAAGTGCCATCGCCGAAGCTTAAATAAGTTAAAAGAGAGAAAGACACAAAGACGACCTCCACAACCGGTGCACTCGCCAACTCCGAAAAGAATGCAACAGTAGCACTCATGCATCCACAACAATCAAGCAGTAAATTAAGCAAGGAATGGATATTGATGGTACCATTGTGGATTTGGAAGCATTACCATATATACCCTCATCGTGAACAGATTATTAAAAAGCTATAAAAAAAAAAAAGGACAAGAAGCATAATCGTGTTCTAGATGTCTTCAAGAACTTGCAAGTAAACATTCCACTAATCGAAGCAGTTGACAACATGTCGCATTATACCGAATTTCTAAAGGACATGTAATCAAGCGAAAAAGAATTTGGATCACTACACGAAAGGCATGTGTCTCAACGATGCTGAACAAGCTTCCGGCAAAATTGAACGATCCGGGCAGTTTTACCATCTCTTATGTGACTTAGGAGCCAGTGTTAACCTGATGCCACGCATATTCGTTGTACATCGAAGAATTTCCTTCAGAGATCCTACATATACTCAAATTTCGATTTCTCCCGCAAGCATGGCGTTTCCTTGATAAACATGCTGCATTTCCTCCTGCCATGTCTGCAATACATGTCGTATTCGTCAATCATGCATATAATCCTTTTTTTTTTTTTTTACATTCAATAAATCAAACGAAGTGCATTCAAGTTCATGTTAATCACAAGATTCCCTATATATTGAAAGCAAAACAGTAAGTAAAATCACCTCATGTCTGAAGGAAATCCTCAGGTTTGGTACATTAGTCTTGTGAATATCGTTTCCTTCAGCACCTTTCTTGAAATATTCACCTCCAAGCCAATGCGACTACAACAATTATTAAACAATAATAGCATAATTAGGCCTACCTAATCCATATTATGATTTCCAGGACGGCTAAATAAAAGGGGGCAAAATAAACATAAAGCATCTTGAGTATTAAGAAATTAGGGGTACATTTGGATATTTTATAAATTTGCCTTTCATTCTTCTTATTCAGTGAATAAATTGTGTTTATGATGTTTAAATTGCATTAAATATCCTGTTGAATAGAGTGTTTTATATGGTGAGCAGAAAACATAAAAAGTTACTTTATCCAGATGAAAATAAAGTTTCTTTATTATGAACAAAAAAGTATCTCACCTTGGCAGCATGTGAAAATCCAGACTGATATACAGAATTTCGAGCAATCTCGCACATATCACATGAACTAAGCTTCCACACCTGAGAGATAACAAATGTATATCAACTGAAAATGATGAAAACTACTCATATAGGATAAAAAAAACCGACAAACCTTTGCTGCAACACTGTATTCTTCAACAAGTGGTTCTTTTGTTAAATGAATTTGGAGAGGATCGTCAGTTGAAAGCGACACGTTTAAGCCTCGCTGGAAAAACATGGGGAATGGGTTCCGATGATAATCAAGAAACAGTGAATTGTTACTTAGTGGAGACATCGCCAAACCAATCTGCAAAATCACATTTGACAGAACACGTTTTTAACTGAGCGAGTAGAAGAAAAAAGGATGTGAAGACATGATACTTCAGAATAATAAACAATATTGAGAATTGAGAATAACAAACAATATGTAATGCATGTAAATGTACGACAGTACAGCCCTCGGATTACGTAGACCAGATCTGTAATGAATTTTCGTTATGTGCCAATTTCAAGAGGCCAGTGATAAAGTTTGACTCTACAGAAATAAATCCAGCTAAGTGATTCACCTGAGCAAGGTAATAAAGGTACTGCAAGACGGGTGATTTCCTCAACTTAATCCCGTGTGAAATATTGTGACATAAAAGAAACCCAGCTGCTAAATGATCGACATCACCTGCCTGCAAGAAACAGTAGTTTATTATCAAATAACTAGAAAGAGCATCTACGAGGCAAAAGACTTTTAGCAGATCAGAACCACCAACCTCTCCACAGTGAGGCCTAAACCTGATTGTTGGCATTCCCTTTTGTTCACGGAGCTGAAAATAGCCAAACATTGGAAAACGTGAGTGTTAAAGATGAATGCAACCACCTGCAAAAGGAAGGGCAGATGATTCGACGACAATAATTAAGATAAACATCCTTTTCCAAGTAGTAATTATATTTACCAAAAAACAACCTTTAAATAATCTCAACTCTTTTCCAAGGTTGCAAACATGAAATGAAAACATAGATGTGGGTTTTCTACATATTATAAGTAGTCCAGAATCATTTCAGCGCTTAGCCTAAGATGAAAATTTGCACAATCTGCATACCTTGTTAAGAGTATACAAGTTTGCATAGCAGTAATAAGCATAGTATGAGAATGCGGGATTAAATTCATTCGTCCAGTCAGATGGCTTAGGCATGTGTTTGGTTGGACGCCTCTCTGGTTTACTTTCATCATCTACAAGGTCAAAACCTACGACCTGTAATTGAGCACGATAAAAGAAAATCAGGTTTCCTTACAAATAGAGATGATTATCAGGTTATTTGAAAGCTTCATTGTCTACAGAAATATGACATGAGTTTCTATTTCAAGCATTGTCCCTATACGACATATCCAATTTAAGTTGCAAAGAGGACTCCAGAACTTGGATTAAACCTGAAGTAGAAACAAATGTAATTGGGGATGAGAACTTGGATCTACAGTAACTTCAAAAAGTGGAATGAAAACATTATCCAATATTGTCTGAAAAGATGTAACAGTTCCCATACTTCGGTACACGTTGTATAGCCGCGGAAGCTGCAAAATTTGCAATTACAGTCATGTTAATTGCCTAAGTACACAGATAGGAAGACATGGAAGCACAAAACACCGATAACAACTTGTAAGAAGAGCAACAATGTTTATGTTTATCTTGACACTGACGGCAATCAGTTTACAGAGAAAAAGAGCATTTTGTCCAGGAGAGAGAGCTCCTGTCTAAACTACTACACTATGTGCAGTCAGAATTAAGCAAAGCTGACTCAACAATGAATGGTGTCCAGGGTAAAGCAACATGGCCTACCCTCACACTCTTGCATATGCATATCCTCCCTACATCCCCAAGCCTGCCAAAAGAAGAAGACTTGCTTGGAAGATCATGAATTCAAGGTTTACTTTTATGGAAAGTGCTACACGTCCTAGAAATTACACAAATTCAAAAACAGTAAATGCTGCAAGATAGCACACTGATACGAACTTTGAGCGTATTGCTTCATCTTTTCTTTTTTTCCCAACAAGAAGTCACAACAGTAGCATGAAACAATATAGCACCATGATACGGTAATAGTACCTGAATCAGCCAAATAGCATTTTTGCTGTATAATGAATTATTCACAAACCAACTTGCTAGCTGATCCCACTCACTTTGTTTTCTTCCATAAACCGAAATCCGATACTCAGCCATCTGAGATAAGGGAAACAGAAATCAAAATAAGTTACAATACTTGGACCTTATTTACTGAAATCATGTCCCTGCTTCAGCTTCACTTCTCTTCACATAAATTCCAAAGGCCAAGTGTTGGACACAGGTGGGCCCTCATGGAATTGAGCACCAGGCAAGATATTTGGCCCTGTCAAACACTATGGTAGACATATCCTTTTAGCACCTAGGACTTTTGAAACAACTAGGGGCTTTACAGGAAGTAATCTAAGCCTATGCAGCACGGACACAGCAAAATTTATATATATATATATATATATATATATATATATATATATATATATTACGAATAAAAATTAGCATTAGATGATATACATAAAATTGAAAGACATGCATAATCAGACTAAGTAAGGCACGTAATACGTCAATACTCAAATAGGCATTTGGCCTCTAGAGGGTTGCAAAAAAAATTCAACAACATGCTTAGCCTTCAAAAGATCACAAAAGGTGGATGTTTATCATCATTCAACAGATAACCAAAATAAGATACTTCACTTGCCAAATTATAAGGTTGAAGGTTATATTTACTTGTCAAATCATATGCAGCATATCTTGTCTTTTGATCTTTCTTCAAGAAAAAGCTGAAATTGTAAAAATAAAAATAAAACATGAAAAAGATGTGTTTGTGGCCTGGAATATCGACCCCGTGTAGTGGCGTGTGGCGTGTCGGATATTCAAAGTCAAAACAATATTAGTTTAATCAGCAGCCGCATATCGGATCGGAAATATGTTTAACACTGCACACAACACCCAGATTGAAGAGTTGGCGTCGATACTTGATCTAAACCCAAGAACCAGAGGAAGTAAAGTAGGTAACATAAATGGCTATACCTGATATTTGCTGGCTTCCAGATCTGACAAGACCTCCTTAGTTACTTCAGCCATAAAACGTCCTGAACGACACCAACAGCCATAAAGTTATTCCTAACTATCACGTCGTTCTACTGAAAATGGTAAAAACAATGATTCATAAGCATCAGGTTAGCAGGAAACAGACTATAACAAGTGGACATGAATAGTCTTTTGCTTTCATTGATGTAAGTGAAAATGCACCGATTCACATGGCTTATTATTATCAAGAAACTAAATTTATATTTAATCTCAAAGGTGAAGTACCTTGAATTAGATTTTCCTGCTTTAGAAAAATCTCTCTGAGTCTGCTTTGCCCACAAGGATTGTACTTCAGATTGAATTTGTCAAAACGATGAAAGGTGCTCTTATCAGCATGCACATCCAACAAATCAGCATTAAGATCATACCTGTCATTACACGTTAATGAGAAATGAGATGCTGAAAACAAAACCAACAAGAAAAGCTAAACACAAATTTTGGTATAGAATACCCTGTCAATTCCAAGCTCTCAAAGACTTCCTTCAAAGTGAGATATTGTCCGTCACGAAAAATGACAACCTGTCCACAGGAAACTGAATAATGAGCAGACTTAAACTAACACACTCCTCGTTGTTCCTGGAATGCTAAGGAGAACAGTTCGTTAACCAGACCAAAAAATTTAGCCATGAAGAACTTATAAACATTATAAGGGCTGTACCTCATCTGGTTCTTTTCTTAACTTTGACTTGATGAACCTGAGAAGATGCTTTTGGTTCATGCAAGCAGAATGATGAACGTGAGTATCAACTTTACGGATATTGTAGAAATCACGATGAGGGGCACACTTTTGAGCTAGAAACTCATGATCGGCATTTACTAACAGATGAAGCCGGAATTTCTGCAAGACGTGAATTATTTTTCTCTGTAAGAGGGACAAACTATGCCAGAAAAAAAAATGAAAAGAGCATATAAAGCTCCAAAGGCAGGGAAAATTGCATTACACCATTACCTCCTCAAGTAATCGCAATCTATGGTGACAGGTAGAACGAACATTTCCAGCTGACATCACTTTCAATACGTGATGCAGAGCAGTGAAGAACATTGTTGAACTAGCAACAGGAAAAAGTTCTTCAGTGTCTGCAATATAACAAAAAAACTAGAAGAATACTTAAACAACATAATGTACGCTAAAACAATTTTTCTAATAGCAGTTCTAAACGTCTGTTACATATCTTTACCGGCCTTAAACTTTACCTTTGTCGTTGGCATAGACATGCACCACTCCATCTTCCATCTTAAAGTGGTGCTGCGCATAAAGCAAGGCCATTTGATTGTACGCAGGATACAAAGGAACAATTAAGTATACTTTCATGGCCATCAAAAGGTGAATAGATACAACTTACTGCAGAAGCTTTGACAGGAACAAAGTCGAACGGGTCAAGTTTAATGTCTGGTTCTTGACAAGAACCTTTCATCCATGGAGCAACTGTTTCTCTGAAAACATACTTCTCTCTTAAATCTAAGCATTCCCGAATCATCTTCAAAACTTCTTCTTCTTCAACATCCATCGAGCCTGATGAAAAATAGTTGGCAAGTCAAGATAAGATAAGAACGAAAGTGTGCTTTTGTTCAAAAAATAATAATAATAATTATGGGGGCAACTATAGATAAGCGGCGGAAACATGTCAAGAAAAAGAACCCAAATGCTAATAAACTTACAGACTAACTGCAGAATCTAGACAATTTTTAATACCACTTAAAACTTTACAGAAAACTCTTTAGGATCAAGAGATTAGATTACAGTCTACTGGACAAATGTGCATGTTAAACTATTTCGCTGAAAGAAGTATAAACACAAACACTTGAAAGTCTTAAACGCCATGGGATGAACTCAAAAGACCCAAGAATGATGATTTCCTCACAAAGCCATTTAGAAAAAAGCACAATAGGATCAGGACATGAGAATACCTGCCAGCGTAGGGGCCAAAGATGAAGCATTATTGAATAAAAATGGAGTGCTCCCCGTAGTGTACAGAGAAGGTTCAGCCTTCTTTCCACCAAATTGAACTACATCTCCTCTTATTTCTTGGTTTCCTTTGAATTCCTCAACATTTTCCTGTTTCAAAGGAGGGACAAGTAACTTTCTTATTTTTCTTTGAGAGACCGCGCAAGTAAATTAGGATCGGTAAGGACAAGTAAACACACTAAAGCACAGGTCATGCAATGTTAACTGAACCACTGCGGCGCCATGCAACTCAACGACAACAGAAGTAATAAGTAGAACAAAAAATGAATCAAACATGTTAGGCTTTCATGTTCGCATTAGAAATGCAAAGCTTTGTCCTCTATCAAAGAAAAACAATAGAGGTTCAAAAATTGTAGCATAAATATCATCATCATCGATGTAACGGGGATATTAGTGACTCAACAGGTACTACAAATAAAGGTATATGGTCCTCCAAAAGTGGTAAGCTATAATGAATGCCTACTCTAAAATGTTCAATGAAGCTGCATACATGATCATGGGAAGAGGGCGCTTTTCCAGCAATTGCAAGCTTTGCTCCATCCTCGCAATAATCTCCAACACTTGCAGCTTCAACACTGCCTTGCAGTCTAGGAGTGACCAACCTACCATTTGATCCAACCCTAAACGGTGGGGCTGGGTTGGGAGCGTATTGATCTCCATCTGATGAAGAACATCTTGTTAACATCTCAGATAAAACATACTATCTCAGCAAATAAACTTCAGACCAGATGAAGGTAACAGCAGAACAAGGTATACAGGGAGAACAAGAAACACAAGCAGAACGAATACAACAAAGTTTCTGCCTTTGCAGACTTCATGTCTGGATTGTGATACATATTCAGCTCAACATTCATGGAATTGATACATTATAGTTTTCAACTTCTGAAACTACATTTTGCCATCTCCCCCTTGAAGCTACCTTCATAACTTATCAACTCTACCATTCTTCTCTCTAACAAAATAACAAAATAAACTATGCATTCGCAACCTTTGACACACACACTAGAAGGAGTGTCTCTAACCTTTTCTATTATTATCCATCTTCCGCATCTTTAGTTAACAGACATTCATACAAATGCAAGTTTCAAATCCATAACAATATCATAAACATAACAAATGCTATAGCACACCATCATACTGATTACGCATGTACTTAATGCATACTTTATGAAATGAAATATCAACCGAAGCACATTTTTAACAACAAAAATATGAAGACACTTTTCTTCCAAACTATTTGAACTTTGATTGGTATCGCATCAAAGCCTTGAAATCATGGTACGTTTTCATCAAATGCTCTCTATTATGGATAATACCATACGCTGTTACCTTCTTAATATTTTCATTAATGAAAAAAAAAAAATATTCTGATGCAAGACACATCGAAGAGTTGATTAAGACATAACTTAGAAAGTAAAAGAAATAGAACAGAGCTCAAAGGAAGAGGGGAGAGGGGGATATTGTTTCCTTATGCGTGCCAAGAGTCAGAAAATTTGAAGATACAAAATTGCTTTCATGAAACATATAATTCCAGCAACCTTTGCTATCCTCATCATCGGTCCATTTGTTAAATACTCTCTCACTAGGCATCGAAGAAGACATTCTGCAGCTTCTTATCTGAGCATTCTCCGCCTCTTCCTCCCCGGAGTAATTCTCATTTTTATCTTCACCGGAGCTATCATCGCCAAACGAATTCGACAAAAATTTATCACGCCGCCTGATATTCTTCCCGCAATGGACATGTTCACTACGATCGTGACACTCTTTTTCGTCCTCGGGGAGAGTGAGACGATCGAGGGCTTGGTCGAACCTACGTTTGTGAAGATACAAAGCCGGAACTACCATTACCAAAGCTCCGACTAGTGCTCCCAGTGCAAGTGATATCGTCGGAGTCGTCGTGTAGTCCATTGTTGGCTGGCTCTATTATGTTACGCTTGCAAGTAGTGTTTCGGGGTTTTTTTTTGTTTCAGGGGTTTATAATACAGCCATTACAAAAATCTAAAAGCTAAATAAATTGAAGTTAAATCAAAGAGAAATACCGGTTTAGTTCCGTTAACACATTAAATCAATACATTCTGTTGTGTTACATCTAACCAAGAATTTTTTGATACCCCACTGTCTCTCTGCGACTAGGGTTCCGGTGTCTCTCTGCGACTAGGGTTCCGGTGATCCCCTAGTCGCCACCCCGACATTTCCAAACCTGCCATGGCTGGTTATCAAATGACTGTTGATCAGAGTCAAGAGGAGAGAGACCTACTCCGGAGAATCATCGAAAGACAGAAAGATTCAATTTCTCAATCCCTTTCGCCGGCTTGGAAAAATTCGAGCGGTGTAGATATCATTAAAGGGAGATATGCGGATTCATCTATATATATTGGTGAAGACAACGATGATGAGATGGAAGCATACAAGGATGTGCTTGATAATTTTATTGGTCCTGAAACTAATGAAGATGAACTGGTCATTCCTCTGGAGGACTATTTCGATTTGTGGGCGACCCTATCAAAAGGCCCTTATCATCAAGCTTTTGGGTAAACCCATCACATACAATTTTCTGTTTAAAAGAATTGTCGGAGCTCTGGAAACATCAGGGAAGAATCGAAATCACCGATCTTGAACATGGATTCTACACTGTTAGATTCACGAGAAAGGAATATTACGAAGTTGCCTTAGAAAATGGTCCATGGGTAATTATGGGCCACTATCTTGCTGTTCGTAAATGGAAACCCTTTTTTCAGCCGGAGAAGGAGACTATTACCACCACCCTTGCTTGGGTTCGTTTCTCCAATTTTCCTCTTGAAATTTTCAAAGACCATCTACTGATGAAATTGGGTAATATTGTGGGGAAAGCAATCCGCATCGACCCCAAAACCGCATTCAATGAAAGGGGCAGATTCGCAAGAATTTGTGTGGAGGTGAACCTAGAGAAGAGACTAAAATTATCAGTGGTGATTAATGGAAGACTGTTTAAAATAGAATACGAGGGTCTACAGCAAATATGCTTTTGCTGTGGAAAGTTTGGACACAATAAAGAAACATGCCCAGCCCGTCTTGCAGAGGAACGAGCAAATGGTGCCCCTGAACCAGAGGGAGGTCAAGTACAGAAACCGCAAGGGCCCACACCGGAAAATCCGTATGGACCTTGGATGATTGCAGCTAGGCGTAGAAAATGGACTCAAGGTAAAGGGAAAGTCGAACAGCCAACTCAAGTGGCTGAGAATAATAATCAAGCAGAGAATGCAGCCTTGCAGCATATACAAGTAGATTCTAGTGAACTTCAGCTTCAGGCTGAAAGTCAGCAAAATGGAATGGCCCCGGAGGTACAAGTTTCTGGATCGAGATTCGAAGTCCTTATGGACGAATAAGAACAAACATGGGGTGTGCCTGGGGTGGTACTTGAGGGAAGCTGCTATACAGGTGAAATCTCATAGAGGAATAACAACAACTAAGGAAGTTCATAAATCATCTTCCATTTGCCTAGGTGGCAATGACAAGCAAAATGTTGAGGGCTCAAATGCCAGTAAGCAAGGATCAAAATCGTCGAAGGGAGGAAATAGGTCCAATAAAAATCTTCTGATCTCAGAAAATCTAAGAATCAGAAGGCTGACCTAGGTATACAGGGTCATCAGATGAAACGATCGTCCTCCGCCAAACAAAAAAAATATGGCAAGATCAGCTTTTACTGACTTGTGGAATGAGTCCAGTCAACATGATGCCCCTTCTGTACCACATGATCAGGTTCGCATCCTCAATCGAGCTGTATCTTCTTCATATCAGCAGCATGAACAACATGTCAAGACTAAGCCCATTGGTACTGTGCAACCTCAAGGTGTCTGTGATGAATCGATGGCCAACCTAGGCCTTAATCCTCTTTATGGGGTGGAGGTGGTAAGTTCCCAACATTCTGCATAATTTTCTTATGAAGATTCTATCTTAGAATTGTAGGGGAGATAGTTCTAATAGCTTCCTCCGACATTTGAAATCTATTCTTAAAGACCATAAACCTGATGTGTTGTATTTGATGGAAACCCGAAGCTCAAGTGCTAGATCTAAAGAGATCCTTCATAAAACTTACTTTACCGACTTGTTTGTACATTGTTGAGGCTAGAGGCTATGCAGGAGGGTTTTGGTGTTTCTGGGACAATGAGAAAACTCCTATGCAGTACATATCCTTCTCTAATCAATCATTATACATGGCAGTGCTCAAAGAATGAATAATAGACCGGATTTTAACTTTGATTTATGCATCTCCTATCTCTAGTGCCAAAAATGAATTCTTAGATTATCTTTGCAGACTTCATACTGTGTTCCGTAGACCTTGGTGTTTGTTGGGTGATTTTAACCAAGTAGTCTACCAGAGGGATAAACAAGGTGGGAGGAGTGTGGGAGGTTTTAATAGAACGAAGTTCTGGTCAGTGCTTCAATCTTGTGAACTTCTAGAAATCCCCTTTCAGGGGCCTCGATTTACCTGGGTTGGCACAGTACGTGGTAACCAAAAAATTCAGTAGAAACTTGATCAGGGCTGGGGTAACACTGACTGGATGGAGAAATTTGAGTGTGCTCTAATTAAACACCTGCCTAGGGGACACTCTGATCATAATCCTATCATTCTTGACACAGATATTCAGATTGTGAAGAGGAAAAAGGAGTTGTCTTACTTTTATCAACGAGCATGGATGGAGCATAATAATTTTGAAGATTTTGTTACGGATATCTGGGATGCAAGCTTTAATGTGTACAATATGACCCAAAAATTAGCTCAAGCAGCATCCAGTTGGAATAAACAAGTCTTTGGCCACATTTTTCATAGAAAGAAAGCTTGCCTGGCTCGTATTCATGGGGTGGAGAATAACCTAGAAGTTGCATCCTCTCACTTCGTATCTACTCTTCATGACCAACTCAATAAAGACCTTGATTATATTCTGGCCCAAGAGGAGATCTACTGGCATCAGAGGTCTCAACTTAAATGGCTTGTTGAAGGGGAACAAAACTATCATTTCTATCATCTTACTACAATTAGAAGAAAACAAAAGAAAACCATCAGCTGCCTCAAAGATGATCATGGCAACTGGCTCTATGACACTTCTACTTTGGAGGATTTGGTGAGGAATTTTTATGTGCAGCTGTATAAATCTGACTCGGATAATGCTGGTCACTGGTGTTGGATCGAGAACACGCAAACAATACTCTAAATGGGGGTGGGTGAATAGAGTATTATGACCTTTTAAAAATTCTTTAACCACTTTCAAGAATACTTATGCAAATTTATAAATCAAGTGGTATAACAGTCAAAATCAGAGTATACACTTAACCTAGTTCAGTTAATGAACCTAGGTGGAAGATCTAGTTTCGATTAACCATAAGAACCTAAGTTAACTTCAGTTGAAGAGTTTCTAAGTGAAGTTCAGTTTGTTAAGATAAAAGACTGGTGTTATACAAAACTGAAACTGAACCGAACTAAAGTGCAGGTTTGAACAAACAGGTTTGCAGATTCATTTTTATGTTGTTAACCTACAACATGCAACTTCTAAGGTGTTCAAACAATATCAAGAATTGTAGATTCAGGTTTTATCTTTGTTTGATCCTAAGACATGCAATTCTAAGGTGTGTAACAAAGTAATAAACTACCTAAGCACATATGTGTGATCTACTAGAGATCACACCCACACACAAAGTATTCACTAGATTTCGCTTGAGTTTTATTATAAAACAAAAAAAACTAATAAAAGATACAACACTTTTACCCCTGAAAAAGTATTAAACTGAGATATTAAACTGGCAGGAAAAATCACCCTTGTAATATCACCCTTGTTCAGGAAAATCTGAATATCACCCTTGTAATATCACCCTTGTAATATCACCCTGCCAGGTATCACCCTGATATTCCATCTCTCACCCTCCTGAAAAATTATCTCAGCTTTCATACCTGGCAGAGGTAGTACTGGTAATATCACCCTTGTTCAGGAAATGATTCACTTCTTCAAACAGAAATCTGGAAAGAAAGTGGATGATGCTTAAGATTGACTTAGAGAAGGCCTATGATAGGGTGGATTGGAATTTCCTGGAATGCATTTTATGTGAAATTGGATTCTCCCAGAAAATAATTGAGTTGATTATGTTCACTCTTCACATATCACAACTCAAGGTTCTATGGAATGGTAATTTTCTGAGCCCTATCCAACCGGAAAGGTGTCTCAGACAAAAAGATCCTTTGGCTCCATATTTATTTGATCTATTGTATGGAATATCTTAGCCAGCAAATTGAGAAATCCGTGAGAGATGGAATATGGAAGCCAATTAAAGTTAGCAGGTGTTCCCCACCCCTCTCCCATGTGTTTTTCACAGATGACTTGGTTCTTTTTGGGAATGCTTCTGTGGAGCAGGCTGCTATCATCAAGCAGGTCCTGGACGATTTCTATGTTTATTCTGGGCAGCGTTTGAGCACTAGCAAATCTAAATTCCATACTTCCATAAATACCTCTCCACTTCTGAAAGCACAGATTCAACAACAACTTGATATGCATCATACAGGTAATCTGGGTCTTTATCTTGGCATGCCCATTCTTCACTCCAGAGTTACCGAGAACAGCTTTCAGTTCATTGTGGATAAGATGCGGAAAAAGTTGACTAACTGGAAGATTAAATGTCTTTCCAGAGCAGGTGATGTATTATTTTTATATGATTAAAAATACGTTATATTATAATGTTTTATCAACGAATTCTATATAAAATATATGAAATTATGGTATAAATAATATGAAATGTTAATCTTTATAATTTAGAGTAGTTAGTAGTAAAAATAGTAAAAAGTTGTAATTTTGTACCGATTTTAGTAAATCGGAGTGTCGTGTCAGATTTACGTGGGTATTTGTGATGTTTTATTGCAGATTTATAAACCGAGACCCCGAGAATCGACATATTGAAGTTTAATCATATCTCTGGAATGATTTAGAGAGTGCCACGAGCTTAAATGGTCAATTGAATAGCTTAAGTGGACAAGTGGCCAATCAATCTGGTTAAGTAATAATCGAGAAATGTCTTCGACAAACGAATGGCTCATCAAAACGACATTTTCAGAAAAAGTGTTCTTCACGAAAGTTGTAGATTTTTCCGAAAGCTTTCCAATGCAATTTAAATTATGAAAATTGGAGGTCTACAACTTAAACAGTGATCAAGTGGCTAATCGATTTGGGTTAATAAAAATCCCGTAAAAGCTTCGGAGGAACACGAGGTTATCAAGAAGGCGTTATCTCGAAGAAGAGTTCTTCATGAAGTTGTAGAGTTTCTCGAGACCTTAATTTTGGCATTTCGTTTGCAATTTTGGAGGTCCAGAACTGAGATATGAATTTTAGAAGTTTAATAAGTATATATAAAAATATATATAATCACCGCACATCTTTGGAGTGATCAAGTTAGTGGGTGTAATCATTATACCGGACCGATCCGGCTTGATCTCGGACAGTCCGGCCCCTTCACCTTTGCTATATAAGAAGATGAGCGAGAGAAACAGACGGGGTGTACCAAAAATATATATACATTATATATATATATATATATATATATATATATATATATATATATATATCTCTCTCTCTTTTCTTTTTAATTTTTAGTAGTAGTTGTAAATAAGGCCTTACGCCGTAATAATGTAGTTTTAGTATCGTTATAATGCTCGGGAAAATCTCGGAAGTCGGTTTCTTTGAAGAAGTTGTAATGTCCGGAAAATACGATTTACGAATCAACTGCCGTATTCGGGTAACTTTTCTTAAGTATTTATGTTTGTTTTTTATTTTTCGTTGTTATAATGTTTTTAGGCTAAATATAATCTGGCCAAAACTATGTAATCGGTTTTATTTCGATCTTTTCGTTAAGGAAATGTTGTTAAGTTAAAATGATTAAAATTGAGTTAATTGAATCTTTTCTATTTTAATCGTATTCATATTGACGTATTTAATCGATCGAGGAATTCATAATCTAATTATGAATTGACGCCTCGTAGTCGGATATGAGATAAAAGATAGAAAAACCGGAGGTAAAATTGGCCGTGTGAATAACGTGATAACGGAATCCGATTTCTACCGGGGTAAATTTGTTTTGGGAGAAATGAATTTTATTATAATTTGTACTCGAGATCGTAATAATGTTAAATCATCGATTAATGGAAACTTAAACCGGAAAGTTAAATCGTCCGGCTTTGACAACCGGAGCCTTTTAAATAAAATTGACCGCTTGATTTAAACGGAATGACTCTTTTTTTATCTAAAGGTAGATTTGTACTCGGGACTGTTCGAGAAAAACCGTAATAGATTGTGGACCTTGGGTGATGCAATGGACATATGACAATTTCATATTTCGTGTGAGGAGGAATTGTTTACCTCAGGAGTGCACCGTTTCATTTACTCAATTGGACCTAAAATAAAATGAGAGATCGAACACATTTCATTTAATCGAAAAGATCGTATAAACCAATTATATAAGTTTTGGCGATTTTCTCTAAAATTATACATTTAGTATTTTGGTACCTATATATTTATATCTATATATATACTTTGCAATTTATGTACATCTATATATATTTATATATCTATATATATTATATTAGAATAACTTTTAAATTACGTATTTATTTTATGTTATAGTGATCTGTGTTATAAAATTGCGGTTTAGATCGAGTTAATAACAGCTCTTTGGTGTTTAACCACACTTAGAAGAAATTACCAAGTTCCCTGTGGATACGATACTCTGACTCACCATACTAGCACTGCAATTTGATCCGGTACACTGCCGGTTAGGATCTGTATAGCCTAGAAAAGGTCCGTCAGCATTTTTGGCGCCGTTGCCGGGGAGAGGTTAGGCGTCGTCAGCATTTTTTGGCGCCGTTGCCGGGGAACGTCGCTAATTTCTTTTTATGTGTCTATGGTTACTACTTATATTAGCTCAAAATTCTCGAGAATAAGTCAACACTTTTCTTATACCATTTCTATTTTATTTTTCGTTGGTTGTTACCTTATAGGTAAATTACCAATTTTACTACTATCTATTTTCGTGTTATTTTCTATTTTCGTTAGTTGATGACCGAAGTGGTAAGGCCCTCTCACTCCTTATAAGCTGACATAAACACTTACGAAAAGCGATTAAGAGAAGAGAGTAAACGCGGTCATACTAGTCGGAAAATCGACCAAGAATCATCTTCAAACAGAAATACAAAAATGGTCAAATCGGTGATGAAACACCGAACAAGAATTTGGAACATGCTACAGGGCATGGACAAAACCCTGTTAACCTAATAATAATAATAATAATAATAGAAATAATCAAAATCGGAACCAGAATAATCGTAATAATCCGCCAAACCCGAGACCTATCTGTGATCAAACCGTGAGAAGAAACCAGACTAATAATCCCATACTTTTACCTAATGAAGGAGTGAATAATTTCAAAATTAAGTCTCATCTTTTTGGTTTAATTGACGCAAGAGCCCAATTTCTAGGAGAGGATGATGAAGATCCACATCATCATCTCTATCTTTTTGAAGAACTGTGCAATACAACCAAAAGTCAAGGTGCTCATAAGGAATTAACGAGGATGACTATGTTTCCTTTTTCTTTAAAAGGACGAGCCCGAGATTGGTTTATGTCTCTTCCACATCACTCACTAACCAGTTGGGAGGAGATTCAAACTGAATTTCTGAAACAATATTTCACTCCTGGACGAAATTTGGAATTAAAAGTCGAGGTTGCTAACTTTAGACAAGGATCTGAAGAAACACTTGGGAATGCGTGGGAAAGGTTTAAAAAACTGTTAAGAGCTTGTCCCGATCATGGTTATTCCTTAGATATGCAAATTCAACTCTTCTGTCGTAAATTGAGAAAAGATTCACGTGCGGATGTAGATCATGCATGTGGTGGTTAGTTAATGATGAGTGAAACTCAAGCGATTTCACGATGCTATAGAAAAGATTTCCAAAAATAACGAGAATGTGGGAAACCGGTTCTAGCACCGGAAAAGTAGCTTTTTGCGGGAGAATGTACGCCTATCACGGAAGTTCTAGCACATTTAGAGAATTTGAGTAGGAAATTTGATGGTCTACAATGAGAATAAGAACCAGGAGTTCGTAAAATAGTACACCAAATGAATACTCAAGTCATGATAATGTGTCATTAGGAGTGAAGAACCAACAGGATATTCAAGAGAGGAGGTGAGTTTTTTCTTTGAGATAGAATTTGAACAATGCATACTCAAACTCGTTTAATGCTATTAGAAGAGATCATCCTACTTATCGATGGTCTGAAAACCCTAGTAAGCCAGGACAACCGCCATATCCAGTCCCATATAGGAATAATAATCAAGTTTATCAAGAAAACACATCTAATCAGAATTTACAATCATTACCTAGATCCTATCCTCAACATACCACTCAAAGTATACCAAGAACTCGAGTTCAACTCAACTGCTGGAAGGAGTTGAAAAATGGGAAAAACTAATTAAAAATATGATGGGTGTAGTATCTACTCAAGCTAAGAATATGGAAACAATGATGACTTCTATTGGTACAGTCTCTAAGGATATGAGTACAATGAAAACATCTATGAGTGGACATGATACCAGAATGAGAACGATAGAAGCCTCATTGAGGAATATGGAAGATCATTTGAGTAGGGAAGGTGAACGTAACAACAGTAGACCCCCAGGAGGATTACCAAGCAACACTGAAAGAAACCCAAGAGAGGTAAATGTTGTAATTTACGAGAAGTAGGAAGCTCAGTGGAAGCAATGGAGTAGAAAACTTCGGGAATAATGAAGTAGAAAATGATTTAGATGGAAAGAATGATGAAACTAAAGATGAAATTGAATTCACTGATGAGGAAGAAGAAATTATAGAGAATTTCTTGAAAAGGAATAAGTTCGAAACGAAAATGAAGGTGAAAATTGGGTAAAAATCCCTAGGATTTTGAAAGACCCTATGGATAAAGATTTAAGGAATTTATTCAAGGAACATGTTAGAATAGATGAAGCTGGTAATAAGGATGAAAAACAGGAAGAATCGAAAGAGTCTCAAGTAGAGATTGATTCAGGGAACAATTTAAAGGAAAAACTCAAAATCATGATACATGGCGACTAAGTAATACTCAAAGGTTTAAGGAAAAAGGAAAAGAGAAATTGACTAGGGAGCCAAAGGTTATAGATTTAGAATCTTTACCTTACCCTCCTAAAGATCAAACCAAAAAGGCAAAAATTGATAAGAAGTATGCTCGTTTTCTTGACACTTTTCGTCATCTTCATGTTAATATCCCTGTTATTGAAGCTCTGATTAATATACCTGCCTATGGAAAGTTTCTGAAAGATATACTATCAAATAAGAAAAAATTAGAGGAATATGAGAATATATGCCTAAATGAAGAATGTTCTCGCAGTGCAAAGATAAGTTACCACCTAAACCGAAAGATCCCGGAAGTTTTACGATTCCTCGTGAAATTGGAGGATTTACATTTAAGAAGGTCTTATGTGATCTTGGAGCTAGTATAAATCTCATGTCTTATGAGAATTATAAAAAGCTAGGCATAGGAAAGCTTATTAAGACCGAAATGACTCTACAAATGGCGATAGATCGATTAAGTACCCTAAAGGAATGATTAAGGACGTATTGGTTAAAGTAGACAAATTCTATTTTCCAGTAGATTTTGTAGTTATGGAAATGGAAGAAGGATATTCAGCGCCTCTTATTCTAGGTCGTCCATTTCTAGCTACAGGAAGAACTTTAATCGATGTTCATAAAGGAGAATTAATTTTGAGAGTCAATGAAGATGAAGTTGCTTTCAATATTTTCAAAGCTATGAACCATCCTTATACATCACGTAATCATGTTCTTTTATAGAAGATATTCATTCTGGTCTATGATAATCGATTACCAACTTTTGAAGACAGATTAGAAGAATGCTTAACTCTGTCTATCTATAAAGAAGATGAGGAAGACATTGAAATGAAAGAGATAATCCTTTCTCAGATAAAGGAAGCTTTACTTTTAAGCCACCATGGCATAAGTATTTGGAGTTAGAACTAGAAGGACCGGTTCTTGAATCATCAATAGAAGATCCGCCAAAGAATCGGAATTGAAACCGTTACCTTTAAATCGAAATATGCTTTTCTTGGCGATAATCTATTACCGATTATTATTTCATCAACTTTAATCGAGCAACAAGAAGATCAATTACTTAGAATGTTAAGAAAGCATAAGAAAGCTTTTGGATGGACAATTGCCGATATTCGAGGTATTAGCCGTGAGATTTGTGTTCATAAGATAATTTCGAAAGAAGATGCTAAACCTTGTATTCAACATGCAAGCCGCCTCAACCCGAATTTCTGATTAATCGTTAAGAAAGAGGTGATTAAGCTATTAGAAATGGGAATAATCTTTCCTATATCGGATAGTGAATGGGTTAGTCCAACTCAAGTTGTACCAAAAAAGGAGGTTTCACGGTGAAAGAGAATGATAAGAATGAATGGATTCCAACAAGGAAATTACAGGATATCGAATGTGCATTGATTTTAGAAAGCTAAATGATCATACTAAGAAAGATCATCATCCACTTCCATTCATAGTTCAAATGTTGGAACGTTTAAGTGGTCATAAGTATTCTTGTTTCTTAGATGGTTATTCGGGATATTTGAGATATTCATTGCAGCAGAGAGATAGGAAAAACTACTTTCACATGTCCTTATGGAACTTTTGCTTATAAAAGAATGCCGTTTGGTTTATGTAATGCTCTGCTACATTTCAAAGATGTATGATGTCTATATTTTACGATATGGTTGAGAAATTCTTAGAAATTTTTATGGACGACTTTAGTGTTTACGGAGATTCTTTTGGTAAATGTTTGTCGCACTTAGAAAGAGTGTTACAACGTATTTGTGAGGATACCAATCTAGTACTAGCCCGGGAAAAATGTCATTTAATGGTATCGGAAGGAATTGTTCTAGGTCATAGAATCTCGAAATAGGAATTGAAGTTGATAAAGCTAAAGTCGAGGTGATTGAAAAATTACCACCACCGGTGAATCTAAGGACTCTAAGAGGATTTCTTGGACATGCAGGATTTTATAGGAGATTTATTGCATTTTTTTGAAGATAGCAAAGCCTCTAAGTCATTTGCTTGAAAAGAAGTACCTTTTAACTTTGATAGTAAATGTATGGAAGCTTTTCGGACTTAAAAGCGAAGTTGATTCTCGCACAAAGTGTTGGTAGCACGCAGATGGGATTTGCCTTTGAGATTATGTGTGATGCTAGCGATTTATTTGTAGGAGCTGTTTTAGGTCAAAGGTATAACAAAATTCTCAAAGCTATTTACTATGCTTCTCACACACTAAACGTGACTCAACTTAATTATGCAACTACTGAAAAAAAGAAGCATATTGTAATTTTTGCCTTAGATAAGTTTAGATCATATATTGTTGGTTCTAAGGTAATAATCTACACAGACCATTCACTCAAGTATTTCTTGAGTAAGAAGGATGCGAAACCACGTCTTCTTAGATGGATTCTCCTACTTCAAGAATTTGATATTGAAATTAAAGATAAAAAAGGAAGTGAGAATGTAGTAGCGAGATCATCTAAGTAGAATGGAGATCGAGGAAGAAATAGGGAATGAAATTAAAGATTCATTTCCTGATGAACAACTATTTAGAATAGATACTCCTTCAACCATGCAGTTATTAAAGAAAAGAATTCCTTCTAAGGAAATGTCACCTTGGTTTGGAGATATCATTAATTACTTAACTGTGATTATATTCCGTCTCATTGGACTTGGCGTGAAGTAAAAAAGAGATTCTTTTACGACTTAAAATTTTATTCTTGGGAGGAACGGACCTTTTCCGTAAGTGTTCGGATGGGATAATCGGAAAATGTGTGCACGATAATGAAATTTTAAGTATTTTATCGCTTTGTCATGATCGTGAGGCGGGAGGTCATCATGGAGGATGGAAAATCGCTTTTAAAGTTTTACAATGTGGTTTTTATTGGCCTACACTATATAGAGATGCTTATACATATGTTAAATCTTGTGAATCTTGTCAAAAATGGGGAAATGTATCTAAAAACATGAAATGCCTATGCAACCTATTTTAGAATGTGAGTTATTTGATGTTTGGGGTATAGATTTCATGGGACCTTTTCCTATATCGTTTGAAAAAGATTTATTCTTGTAATGGTAGATTATGTTTGAAATGGGTAGAAAAGTGAAGCTCTTCCCACTAATGATACCAAGGTTGTCATACGATTCCTTAAAAGAACATATTCACTAGATATGGCATTCCAAGAAGGCGATCATTAGTGATAGAGGTTCACATTTTTGCAATCGACCATTTACTAAGTTAATTGAAAAATATGGTGTAACGCATAAGTTAGGAACACCCTATCACCCGCAAACTAGTGGTTAGGTAGAGGTGTCGAATAGAGAAATCAAAAGAATCGTGGAAAAAACAGTTGATTCAAATCGTAAAAACTGGGCAGTTAAATTAGATGATGCATTATGGGCGTACAGAACAGCTTTTAAAACACCAATTGGTTGTTCTCCCTATAAGCTAGTCTTTGGTAAGTCTTGTCATCTCCTAGTTGAGATAGAACACCGAGACTTCTGGGCTATTAGATTTCTAAATTTTGATCCTAAGGTTGTCGGTGATCATAGATTGCTTCAATTGACAGAACTAGAAGAATTTCGTCTCGATTCTTATGAAAACGCTCGAATCTACAAGGAACGCACGAAATCCTTCCATGATAAGAAAATCTATAATCGTGAGTTCCATGTAGGTGATCGAGTGCTTTTGTACAATTCACGTTTAAAGTTGTTTCCAGGTAAGCTTAAGTCAAGATGGACAGGTCCATTTAAAGTAACACGGGTTTACAAAGCTGAGTCATTGAACTAAGCGATGGAAATACAACTTTTATAGCCAATGGCCACAGAGTAAAGTTATTTGTGGAGGGAGAAGGAATCACACTGAAAGAAGAAATAATGCTACTGATTGATCCCCCGACAAATTGAAAAAGCAGAGAAAAATGAAAAACTGAAAAGCAGAGAAACTGGAATCAGCCGAATACCAGGTTCTATCTATCTTTACTTTTCTGTATTTTTAATTATGTTTAAACTCTTTTCGTCTTTTACCGGATAGACGTAAAAGAACTGGATGCCTTTTTTAGATAGAATAGGAGTTTTTATTTTACTTTTGAAATTAGGCCTTGATAAAGATGTCGCGTTTTCTATAGAAGCTTTAGTTTTTGAACAAAACAAGAAATTGTTGAGAGAGATCAGATTGAGAGAAGTTTGTAATGGAACATCAAGAAGTGCGATAAAAAGAAGGGCAAAGTTTCTAATGAGATCACGAGAATCTGTGGAAAAAGTGAACATGTTGGATGCTGTGGGAAAAACACAACTAAATCCAGGATGAGTGTTTGAATATTGTTAGGAAGAACGATTAGGTGGTTATCCGAAAATCGATGGAATTCGAGAGATAATTCAAATGCCTCGTTTTTAGGAGTTAGGTTGATCGAGCGTTATATCAGAACTTTGGAAGATTTAGAAATCGAAGAATCAGGAACCCCTTAAGTTTCGAGTCTTTTATTTTATTTTATTTTATAAAGTTTTCGCATAACTTCTGAAAATTTTATAAAATTGGATCTTTATGAAATTTGAGGAGTTTTATAAAAGTTTTATAAAAGTTTTTTTAGTTTTAATTTAGATGTTTTATAAGAGTTGATATAAATTTATTAAAATTTTATAAGCTTTTTAGTAAAGTATTATAAAGATTTTATTAAATTTTTAGAAATTGTTATAAAATTATAAAATTTTCTTTAAATGTTATTTTTAGTAAGTTTTTAAAAAAAAAATTTATAAACTTATTTTCAAGATTTTAATTAAGTTTTATTAGAATTTTTATAAGTTTTCATCAAAAATCATAAAAAGTCAAAAAAAAATCGAAAAGGTAAAAAAATTGGGCACGGACCGATCCGGCCTTAACCCGGACCGGTCCGGGGTCTAAAAACATAAAAAAGGACGGGGACCCTTCTTTTCTTCTTCTTCTTCCCTAATTTTTTTTTTTTTTTTTACAGCCGCAAAACACCAAACCCCACCATTACGAAATTTTTTCACTTTTCTTCAACAAAACTTCATCTCACACTACACCATTACTTAATTTCTTCTCATTATCATCTCCTCTCTTCAACACAAATTGGAAAATTCAAAAAGGGTAAAAACAAGCTCCATTTCATTCCGGCGACTTTTCAACTTTTCCGGCCTATTTTTCAACGTTTTTACATATTAAGGTATAATTTAGTTTATCTAGTTATCAATTTCAGTATTTTTCATAATTTTTAGATTAATTTCAACTGTTTTGATTTTTGAGTGTGTTGTGACATTTTTATTTTTGTTGTTTTTGTTGTTGATTGGCATTACCAATATCGTAGAATGGGTGAGTCGAGTACTAGAGTCTCTAAAAGAGAAAATCAAAAATTCTATATCAACTCTGTCGTCGAGAGGGCGATAATTTTATCATCCGAGGAAGAAGCCGTAAGCTTTGAAAAAACCGCATCACGAGGCTAAGAAAGCGTATGCAAAAATTTATAGTAAATGTGATGTTCGGTTGAAAAGGATTAGACTTGGATGACTTAGGTGATGAAGTTAAGGATATCTTTTAAAGCGTCGGTGGTTAGATTTAGCGACCGAGAAGGAAGGGGAGATTAACACGACTATAGTATTGAGTTTTATTCGGTTTTATCTACAATGTCGGAAGAGCGACTTACTCGATGCATAAGCTGTACTTTACGAGCGTAAATATTCCTTTTAACCTGCCGTCATTAATGCAATCCTAGGAGTTGAAGAATTTCACTGAGGAGGAGGATTACGGGGTAGTTTATAATTTAGATGATCCTGCTAGATTTGAGCAGATCGCCACGAGAGCCAGAATGTTTTTGACCCGACACCGTGTGGGTTGAAAATCGGTTTAATTACGGGAATTGTTTTAGAGGTTGAGGGCAATTAAAAGATTTATTAGCCATAATCTCTATCCTTCTAGTAAACATACCGCTTTTGGAAAGGAAGATGTTTGTATCGCTGGCGATGGTAAGCGATGTTAGAGTGGATGTTGGAAAGGTCATGTTTAAAAGAATTTTTGAAAGTATTGTCATCGCTGGACTGAGGAGTCATCTATACTTCCCTTGTTTTATCTCGATTTATGTCGTAGGTTGGGAGTACCATTTCTACCTAATGACAAGTTATCTCTGGTGATGGAAATCGATTGGACCTAGTTTGACTAGTCTTCCGGATGGTAGTATTAGCTCTTTGCTTAGAAGACGTCAAACTCAGCCAGCTCCACCAGTTTTTACATCTTCTTCTTTTCCATCTTTTTCTAGTCAGCCTCAACAAACTCCTTTCTCCAACACTATCACATATGACATGTTTCAATCTTTAGTGACAGATGTTGCACGTGGTCAAGCCAATGTGGCTTTGTTTGCTGAGAGTACTAGGCAATGGTGTGATGATCTTTGTCGAGGTTTAAGGAGGAACGAGCAGTTGCTTCGTAATCCTACTTTTGATGATCCTGCCTATCCACCTTGTCAGTCTGATTCTTATACCTTACCAGAATGGGTAACACCTATTCCACCACCGTCGAGCTTTCATCCATCGTCATATCCTTTTGGAAGCCAATCTAGTGGGACAGGTGTATTTTCGACAGGTGTTCAGAGACCAGCGATGTCGAGTTGGGGAGGATTCACTGAGTTTGCACATGTCACGGCGGCATGAGTTCGATGGGTCTTGATAGTTCGATCCAGGACTACGACTACAGATTCAAACCATCGACTTCTCGATCGTTTCGAGTTCGAGTTTTCAAGTTGATCCCGAGGAAGACTACGATGAAGATTGAATTTAATAATTTTTTATTAAAACATTTTTATTGCACTTTTTATTCGACATTTGTCATTTAAATATTGGTTTGTTTTCATTTTTTCGTTTAGTTTGATTTTACAATTGGTTTTATCAAAATTTGGTTTGCATTATAAAAACTATAAAAAATCACAAAAATAATTTTTGTAGTATTACTACGTCATTTTACAAAAATATAATGTGTCGTTTTATCCGTTTGTATCAAGTTTAATTAAGCATTATAAAGTATCTTCAAGGAAAAGGTATGTATTGTTCAACACGTGAAGTAAAAAACCAAAATACAACTTGACTTTTACCTCTGTAAAAGTAAGATGAGGCCGGACCGATCCGGCACATTCTCGGACCGGGCCGTGAAGAACAGAAGGCTGAGTCATTTTAGAGTCTGTCTAATGCAGCCACGTACGTATACTTTTACCATCTATTTAAAGAAGTAAAGGCAAAGCAAACAATTGCTCATTCTTTCACTGTCTATCTACCTTCAGCTTTATTTCTTTTACTTTTTATCAAGTTTTAAAAATGTCGAACCACTCATCACCGTCGGTTAATTCTTACGAGCCTCATACACCGGATCATCCGGAATCTCAAGTTTCTAATGAGAGTATCATTTTACACAATCATTTTGCAAATTCTCCAATCCTATTGGAGAAAGGTTTAAATTTCGACAAGCTTGATCAATGGGGAAAAACTATCATTCGAAGTTTTGGTTGGAAAAAATTTGTCAGTACACCGAGAGGACGGGTAAATGTCTCAATAGTGCGAGAATTTTATTCTGCACTTATGACTACATCTATGATCGATATCACTCAGATTGTTCTAGTAAGAGGAGTGGCTGTTCCCTTCTCTTCATCTATTATCAATCAAATCTTTGAAATTCCACCAGTTACGATGCCACATTTTGAAATGCAATGGGGACTACAAATCCCTCTAATCATTTGAATAAAAGTACGAGTCGTTCCAATGTCTGTTCCCGCTTTTTGATACAAATCACGACATGTCAACACGAGCTCTACTTCCGCATCTAAAGGCGTGGAAGAATTTTATAAATTCTAGAGTTTATCCCACCTGGGATTTTGGAAGTTTGGCTGAGAATGAAATGCTTCTACTTTTTGCTTTGGCATTCGGTGTATTTGTCGATTGGGGTATATTGATTCATAGGACAGTATTGGAGTTTGCGATCACGAGAGGTAGTAGGGGGAAACCTATGCCTAATTCATGGATGATATCACGTTTGTGTATTCTTCTGAATGGAGTAGAAGAGCCGGAGACGGATGAAATTTTTCCGTCTAGAGATAGTCGGTTTGGATTGCTACCGGTTGATACACCGGGTTGTTCGTCTACCATCTAGAGAGTTGTTTGTTGGTGTTATTTAAGTTTTAATAAGTTAAATTAAGTTAAGTTTGAAGTTACTTTAGTTAAGTTAAGTTTTTCTTTTAAGTTTGTAATAATGTATCTTGTTTAATATATATGTCTTAGTTTTTTAAGTTGTTTGTTTTTTATTTAATGATATAATTAGTATACGCTAAAATAAAAAAAATAAAAAATAACGTTAATAGATAATTTTAATTTTATTTTCGAACCTACTTCTTTATTACTTATTGAACATCGGGACGATGTCACTTCATAAGTGGGGAGTAGAGTTAGGTTAGAAAATTCATTAAAATTTTCGAAAAATAGTCAAAAATAATTATATTATATGTCTAATTTAGATTTTAATAAGATTTTAAGTTTATATAATTGAGTAATTAATATTAGATATTGTTTTTATAAAATTATATAAGTATGTTGATATTTATAAGTAAAATTTTTTAGAATTATTTTCAATATAAATTATGAGTTTGGAATTGGACTAAGTTTGTTGATTTTTGGCACCACAAAAATATAACTATAGCCAAATAACTCTACCTCGGCGCTTGATTAGAGTGATCAAGACCTCACTAAATTGTCAATTGTAAATAACCAAGCTATAGCTAATTTTGGTCTACATTTCCTTGAAATTCGCAAGTTTATGCGTCTTATGAAAAGAGATGAAGACATAAAAGCTAAGTTTTGGTATATCTTTGAGATTGAAAAAAATTAGATAAGTATTAGTATATTCGATACCTCGCTTGACACTTGCAAGATAGTCGATTTTGGTAATAAGTTCGGATATATTAATATTCTAAATTAAGAACTAAGCACCATATTTACACAGAATTAATCAAATATCAGGTATCTTCCTTATCTGTGATTAACAACTTAAAAATAAAAAGAACTGATCGGTTGTAGCTACCAATGATTGGAGTGAGTAGGGTATTATCACGAAATGTCCTATATCACTATGAGGTAATTAAGCTCCCGATTGCCTGATGATAGTAGTCAAAGCCAAAGGGTATTATCTCGAAATGTCCTATTCTTTGGGAATGAAGGCACAAGATAAAATGAAAAAAAAAGTTGAATCATAAGATCTCGGGAATTATTACAAGTTTAAGAAACCGGACTTGTAATTTTCGATTGAAAGAGTAATACTCCGATCAATCTTGATGAAGCAATGCCTGTAAGTTTGATTTTCTACACACACTCACGCTTTTAGTTCTTAATATTTAAAAAAAAAAAAGAAAAAAAAAAGAGAGAAAATCTGAAAAAGATATGTTATTAATCGATGAATATTTTTTCAAGAATATGAAGATGTAGTACGCATTTTTATCTTTCTCTTTTTGATTTTTTTTTTTCCGATTAACCAACATCTTGAACTTTATAAGTCATTTTTTCGACTACTACGACCAAGTTTCCGATTCCGCAATTTCATAGTAGTTGCGATTAAAAATAATTCTAATATTTTTTTATACTTATTAAGTATTACATGTATAATTTTATCTAAATAATATTTGATTATTAAGTTATTTAATTTATATACTCTTTCTACATCTTCTTAAGATTTTAAATTAAGATAGATAATATATTTATAATATTGACAATATAAATTATAATCGATAAATTTTACTATCTTTTATTACGCTTATTTTTTAACAGGGACGATCAAAATTTAAGTGGGGAGTAATTTGATGTATTATTTTTATATGATTAAAAATACGTTATATTATTATGTTTTATCAACGAATTCTATATAAAATATATGAAATTATGGTATAAATAGTATGAAATGTTAATCTTTATAATTTAGAGTAGTTAGTAGTAAAAATAGTAAAAGTTGTAATTTTGTACCGATTTTAGTAAATCGGAGTGTCGTGTCGATTTACGTGGGTATTTGTGATGTTTTATTGCGATTTATAAACCGAGACCCGAGAATCGACATATTGAAGTTTAATCATATCTCTGGAATGATTTAGAGAGTGCCACGAGCTTAAATGGTCAATTGAATAGCTTAAGTGGACAAGTGGCCAATCAATCTGGTTAAGTAATAATCGAGAAATGTCTTCGACAAACGAATGACTCATCAAAACGACATTTTCAGAAAAAGTGTTCTTCACGAAAGTTGTAGATTTTTCCGAAAGCTTTACAATGCAATTCAAATTATGAAAATTGGAGGTCTACAACTTAAACAGTGATCAAGTGGCTAATCGATTTGGGTTAATAAAAATCCCGTAAAAGCTTCGGAGGAACACGAGGTTATCAAGAAGGCGTTATCTGAAGAAGAGTTCTTCATGAAAGTTGTAGAGTTTCTCGAGACCTTAATTTTGGCATTTCGTTTGCAATTTTTGGAGGTCCAGAACTCGAGATATGAATTTTAGAAGTTTAATAAGTATATATAAAAATATATATAATCACTGCACATCTTTGGAGTGATCAAGTTAGTGGGTGTAATCATTATACCGGACCGATCCGGCTTGATCTCGGACCGGTCCGGCCCTTCACCTTTGCCTATATAAGAAGATGAGCAGAGAACAGGCAGGGTGTACCAAAAACATATATACATCTTATATATATATATATATATATATATATATATATATATATATATATATATATATATATATATATATATATATATATATATATATCTCCTCTCTCTTTTCTTTTTAATTTTTAGTAGTAGTTGTAAATAAGGCCTTACGCTGTAATAATGTAGTTTTAGTATCGTTATAATGCTAAGGAAAATCTCGGAAGTCGGTTTCTTTGAAGAAGTTGTAATGTCCGGAAAATACGATTTCGAATCAATTTGCCCGTATTCGGGTAACTTTTCTTAAGTATTTATGTTTGTTTTTATATTTTTCGTTGTTATAATGTTTTTAGGCTAAATATAATACTGGCCAAAACTATGTAATCGGTTTTATTTCGATCTTTTCGTTAAGGAAATGTTGTTAAGTTAAAATGATTAAAATTGAGTTAATTGAATCTTTTTCTATTTTAATCGTATTCATATTGACGTATTTAATCGATCTGAGGAATTCATAATCTAATTATGAATTGACGCCTCGTAGTCGAGGATATGAGATAAAAGATAGAAAAACCGGAGGTAAAATTGGCCGTGTGAATAACGTGATAACGGAATCCGATTTCCTACCCGGGGTAAATTTGTTTTGGGAGAAATGAATTTTATTATAATTTGTACTCGAGATCGTAATAATGTTAAATCATCAGTTAATGGAAACTTAAACCGGAAAGTTAAATCGTCCGGCTTTGACAACCGGAGCCTTTTAAATAAAATTGACCGTTTGTGAACGGAATGACTCCTTTTATCTAAAGGTAGATTTGTACTCGGGACTGCTCGGAAAAACCGTAATGATTGTGGACCTTGGGTGATGCAATGGACATATGACAATTTCATACGCTTTCGTGTGAGGAGGAATTGTTTACCTCGGGAGTGCACCGTTTCATTTACTCAATTGGACCTAAAATAAAAGGAGAGATCGAACACATTTCATTTAATCGAAAAGATCGTATAAACCAATTATATAAGTTTTGGTGAGTTCTCTAAAATTATCATTTAGTATTTTGGTACCTATATATTTATATCTATATATATACTTTGCAATTTATGTACATCTATATATATTTATATATCTATATATATTATATTAGAATAACTTTTAAATTACGTATTTATTTTATGTTATAGTGATCTGTGTTATAAAATTGCGGTTTAGATCGAGTTAATAACAGCTCTTTGGTGTTTAACCACACTTAGAAGAAATTACCAAGTTCCCTGTGGATACGATACTCTGACTCACCATACTAGCACTGCAATTTGACCCGGTACACTGCCGGTTAGGATCTGTATAGCCTAGAAAAGGTCCGTCAGCAGGTAGAACAATTCTTATCAAAAGTTCTCTTGCCTCTCAAACCTTTTATGCTATGCAGTCCCTGAAACTCCCTCAATCATGTCTGGATGAGATGGAACGTATCTGCAGACGATTTTTTGAGGTGAAGAAGATGGGGAATGCAAGATGCATACTCTCTCCTGGGAAACTCTTTGCCAGCCCAAGACTTGTGGAGGACTTGGTTTAAAAAATTTGAGGAACATGAATCTTGCTTTTCTCGGTAAACTAGTTTGGCAAACACTCAATGATGATCAGTCTCTGTGGGTGAAAGTTTTGATCCATAAATATGGAATTCCTTTTGAAACCGTTAAACCTACCAGCTCCCCTGTTTGGAAGAGTATATGTCTTGCAGCGGCAGCTCTACAGGATGGTTTTGGAGTGGTAAAAGATACCATTGTCTGGAAACACCCGAGTACCAATAAATCACAGTGGCGGATGGCTACCAATATCTCTCCCCCCTGTTCTCGATCCTGATGACAAGTTTTGGGAGAAAATCTGGCACTTCAAAGGTCCTGCTCGACTAAATTTTTGACATGGCAAAGCGCCCTAACATGATCGCCTACCATGTCTCTTCTTCTTAGAAGACATGTCTCTTCTTCTTCCGAAACTTGCAGAATTTGTAGTGGTGATGATGAAACGCCTTCATGCTCTTGAGATTGCAAGGCAAACAAGAAACAAGTATGGAAATCCCTTGTACCTCGGCAAGATTAGGCCGATTTCTTCTCCCCAGAAACCTCCCAAGATTGGATTTGCACCTTCTTGACTGCCAATGGAAGACAAAGCAAGTGGTCCTACCAATTTAGAGATATGATCTATTGCATTTGGCATTGGAGAAATTTGATCCACCACGGAACTCATGAAGCCCATCCTCCCATTCATGTGATGATTTCCAAGTCGGAGTCTCGTGTTCTAAATCTTAGATTAGCATGGAACATAGATATTTTACATTAGCCTTTCTTTCTATTTTGACTATGTACTTTGTGGATTTCCACTCTTGATTTATAATAAAGGACCGTTTTCTATTAAAAAAATCAAAGAGAAATGTTGTGGTGTCGGGCCCAACGGTAAATGTTGTGGTCATTAACTTGAAGATTCCCGGTTTGAGTCTCAGTAGAGATAAAAGTGTGCGTGTCTATGTATCTTTCGTATCCGTCAAAAAAAATTTACCTACAACTAGAGATGTTAACGAGCCGAGCCGAATCGAGTATTGGTGGTTTGAGCTCGAGCTCGTTCGTTTGTTAAACGAGCAAAAAAATGTTCAAACTTGGCTCGTTTTAAAGATGAAATGTTTGATCTCGGCTCCTTAAACATATTGTTGTCTTCCAACTCGAGTATGACTCGAGTTCGGTTCGTTAAGGTATAACACATAAAGTGCAAATGCAAAAATAACAAGTTATGGATTAATATTACATATATCATGCTACAATAATCATTATAAAAATAAGTTAATATAATATAAAATCAATCTACAATTTCGATTAGATGAATGAATGACTTATCCTCGTATAAGTTAGGGTTACAGTGTAAATTGATGTATTTATATAAGCACGTTCGTGAACATAATCGAACGTTCACGAACCAAGCTCGTGCTCGTTCGTTCGTTAAGCAAACGAGCCTACAATCATGTTCGAGCTCAGCTCGTTAAGCTAAACGAATAAACGATCACGAACACTAGCGAGCCGAACACGAGCTTGTTCACAAATGGTTATGTTCGTTAACAGCTCTACTACAACAAATCCAACAGCAAATGGTGTTTATCGAATCCAAAAGTTGATTTTTTTCTGTTATTGTTCTTGCCCGAAATTGTCCGACATCTCTACTCGAAAATGGTGAAGAAGAAATGGTGATTTCTCTATCCGGAAATGGTGAAGAAGAAAGGCTGATTTCGGGGGAGGAGGAGGGCGGAGAAATGGTGCTGGGGAAGAAGGAGGAGGATGGAGAAAAGAGATAATGACGGCTTGTGGCTTGGAAAATTTACGTATGCTTTTGATTAAAATTTACGTATGCTTTTAATTTTCTTGTCGTTTTACCAATCACCTTGGTACAAATATATAGTCATCTCTAGGCCTTCAATATCTATACACAATGTCTAAACTACCCTTACAATAAATATAATTTTACACTAATAATATAAATCCGTAATACCCCCTCAAGTTAGAGCGTGAAGATCACGATTGCCCAATTTGCATAGCTAAAATTCAAACTGTTGTTTTCCCAAGGCTTTCATAAAAATATCCGCCAACTGGACCCGTGTGGGCACATATCCGGGAGCAATCAGGCCCTCCATGATCGCATCATGAACAAAGTGGCTATCTGCTTCGATATGTTTGGTCCTCTCATGAAAAAACGGATTTTGTACTATATTCAATGCGGCCTGACTATCACAATGGAGAGGGATACCCATTGGTACCCGAACACCTAAATCGCCGAGAAGTTGCCGAAGCCATTTTAACTCACATGTAATGGACGCCATTGAGCAGTACTCAGCTTCCGCGGATAAACGGGAGACCATCAGTTGCTTCTTTTTCTTCCACGAGACCGGTGAACTCCCAAGTAACACGAACCACCCACACAAGGACCAACGAGAGACCGAGCAACTCGCCCAATCAGAATCACACCACCCTTCTAAGGACAATGGGCTATCTGCCCGCAAAAGTACACCCTGACCCGGGCTTTTCTTCAAGTAACGAACCACTCTTAACGCAACCTCCCAATGCTTAACGCGCGGTGACTACATAAATTGAGAAAGAATATGAACTAAATACACCAAGTCGGGACTGGTAACCCCGAGATAAGTAAGGCGTCCCACCAATCGCCGATATTTTCCAAGATCATCCAAAAAGTCACCATCATCAATCGCCAACTGGTGATATTGTTCCATAGGGAACTCAGCAGGACGAGCCCCTAGCAAACCTGTCTCCTCAATTATGTCAAGCGCGTACTTGGGTTGAGATAGAAAAATTCCCTGTGGATTCCGAGCTACCTCCAACCCAAGAACATATTTTAATCTGCCCAAGTCCTTCATTTTGAAGCAACTTCCCAAATAATTTTTGAATACCTACAAGGCCGTTGCATCATTTCCAGCAAGTATCCTATAATCAACATATACTAGCATATTCAGTTATATGTCTCCACGAACAAGTGTGAATAGAGAATAATCTGAGTAGGACAGCTTAAAACCATATTCCTTCAATGCCGACGCCAGCTTCGCAAACCAACACCGAGGTGCTTGATTCAACCCATATAGTGATTTTCGCATATGACACACCAAATTCTGCTTGTTATGTTCAAATCCGGGAGGAATTTTCATGTAAATTTCTTCATTCAGGTCTCCATGAAAAAATGCGTTGTGTACATCCATCTGATGTATCTCCAACTTTAACTGCCGCCACAGCAAGAAAGGCTCGAACTGTCACCACCTTTGCTACATGAGCAAAGGTCTCATTATAATAAATGCCTTCCACCTGGTGATTACCAAAGGCTACCCTTTCATTCGTTGCAGATTGCCCAATTCGTCTTATTTTTCAGTATATACCGATTTGCTCCCCAGGGCCTTCTTTCCAAGAGGTAATTCATGTAATACCCATGTGCCTTGGTCCTCCAAAGGTTTTATTTCCTCTGCCATAGCTTTTCTCCAACCTTAATATTTTACAGCTTCTTTAAAGGATCGGGGAGAATTTCCTGCAGTCACATTCGCTAGATACCTTATATGTGCGTCATAAAAACGAGAATAGTTCACAATATGCGTAAGAGGATAGAGACTACCTGAGGAGTTTGATGGAACGGAGGAGTACACCGAAGGACTTTTCTTATCCATTGTCATATGTGTCATGAACTCACGATATTTGGAATTAGGAACTTTTGTACGTTTCCCTCCCCCAAACTCTACTGTTTCAACGGTCGACTGTTCACTCACAACATCCCCATCTGGTGATTATTCGCCAACCCCTCACTAGTGGCTGCCACCCCCTCACTATTATCTACGTCATTCCCACTGGGTGGAGGCATAGTTATCAGACTAAAACCGGGCAGATTCAAGAGTCTGATCGTTCAAGGAGTTAAACCGCCCAGACCCGAAAAACCCGGCGGTTGGACCGGTGAACCGTGACCCGGCTGGGAATGAATCAACCCGGTCGATTTTTTTTTTGAGGAAAAAATGCCACAGGATTTTTGTTTTTAAAAAAAACATTTTTGAGGAAAAAAATGCCACGGGATTTTTTTAATTTTAAAAAAACATCAATGCTGTGACTTGAACCCAGGTCTCTCAGGTAGTATCCGAATTTCCTAACCAACTAGACTTCAAAGGATGATTGCTATAGGATTATTTAAAAGACTAAAAAGTAAGAAAAAAAACGGGAAAAAGGAGCCCTCATTGTGAAGCCCATTGCCCGATTATTTTTAGCTTATGACAACTTATGCTTCTTGCTTATCATCAAACTATCAAAGTGATTGATCTGATTCAACTTTCAAGCCACACGTCTTAGATTCTTAGCATGTAGACTTTTTTTAGGAGGAGTAGGTAGACTTTCAAGTAATCAAGTTTCATCTTTCCGTTTCTTGTTCTTCAATTTTTTCTTGGTCAATAATAAATATAACACAATGTCAAAGGCTCAAAGCTCTGTTCGTCATTTCTAAGTTCTTAGAAATTAGAATCTTAGTTCTTATTTCGTACTCTATCTTTTGACAGAAATGAGTTCTTACATTTCTATGTTCGTCAAATTTAACACCACAAACTAAAGTCGAAATTCAATACAACTTCCAAAATTGCAAGAAAATAAATGAACACTGTTTAGTAAACGAATTTGTTGGGAACATAGACTAGTTTTTATTTGAATTAATAATGTTACAATGCATGGACCAGCTCTTTCGTAAGGAATTTTGATGGTTTTTCACTAGTATTGCCATGTGTTTTGGTATAAAAAACGCTTCATTTGTATTTGTTATGATTTGGATGTTGAAAACTTGGAATATTTTGGAATCGATTATTGTTGTCAATTTTTTTTTATTTTTTTTTAAGTATGAAAATATTATTTTTAGCCTTATGTTGTGACCCACCGGTTGAACCAGTGACCCACCGGATAAACCGGTGACCCGGTAACTTTTCCGGGTTGATGACCGGGCCGGGTCTGATAACTATGGGTGGAGGTGGTTCCACAAAAATGGTCACTAGCATCCGAATAAAGGCCGTCGTCGTCAATTTCCAGAAAGGTGATCTGTGGAGGCGTAGTTTTCGGGAGTTCTCACAGCGGGAAAATATGCTCAAAAAATTTCACGCCTCTAGACACAAATATTTCTTTAGTTTCCAAATCAAAGAGGGTCCATCCCTTCTTTGCAAATGGATACCCCAAAAATACGCATTTTAAACTTCGGCTCTCAAATTTATCTCCCTTATGGCGCTGATATGAGCGTAACATAAACATCCAAAAACCCACAAAGCCTCAAGACTTGGTAGTTTACCAAACAAACATTCATACGGTGTTTTGTAGTTCAAAACGTTTGACGGGTCCGATTAATAAAATAACGAGCGGTCATGACACACTACCCCCAAAATTTAAGTGGAAGGTGTCCCTCAAATCTCAAAGCTCTAGCGACATTCAAAATATGTTGATGTTTTCTCTCGACTCTACCATTTTGTTGAGGGGTTCTACACAAGATGCTTCAAAAATTATTCCTACTTTTTGAAAATGTGGACGCAATCGTTTAAATTTCGTCCCACTAAATTGACGATCAAGTCACATTGCACAAGTTGAAAATTTCTACTAGCCCGACTATCACTACGTGGGAAACTTTCCCGAGATTGATTAGCCCGAAAACAAACATCACACCCATCTTTATTCAACGAACTAGACTCGATTACCATGGAAAGTTGTTTCAATACTTTTTATGAATGATGACCCAACCGCTTATGCCACAGATCCATGGAATCTCTCCCACCAATAGACATAACCATTACGTGTGGAACTCTCCGGAAAAAAAAAGTCCATCTTCGCGTTCACCCACTCCAATCAGCCTCATCGTCGTTCGGTCCTGCATAACACACAATGTAGAAGTGAGTTGAATCTGACAATCAAATGCATCTAGTAACTGTGGTACGGATATTAAATTGCATGCCAAATTGGGCACATATAGAACATTTTCCAGTTCCAATCTGCCGGGCAATATAATAGTTCCTTCATATGTGACATGGGACGTTCGACCATCCGAAAGTCCCACCGGGCATTTTTCAATCACCCGTACATTCACTAAATTATCCAACGTACGGGTCACGTGATGAGTATCCCCAATATCAATTATCCAAGCTGATTTACCAGTCAAATTATCATGGGGTTTGGGTAGGTTTAATAAATCCAAGATTGCCTGCCATTGCACCGGATTAATATTTGTGAGTCCAGCCTGTTCAGAAGTAGTGGGCTGAACTGAAGAAGCGGGCTGAGCCGACATCACATCAGCAACCTTGTTTGCCTTCGGTAATGGAGGATTTCCCGATGCCGAATTGCTGCGTCCCTTGTCGGAGCTGGTACCATGTCCACCGGAGTTGTACACCGGTCTTACCCGACCTCGGCTATCAGCCTGAATGCGAGAAACCATCATCATGTCTACGTCGTCCTTGATGGAGCCTATCGTCTTCTCTCCTTCATGTGCGGCTGCCATGGATGATCACCTTTTTTTTTTTTTTTTTTTTTTTTTTCCACCTATGTTGCCTAGAACATGCAAAATATTATTCTTGTCAAATGATTTGCAATTGCATGGAGATGACGTATTCTTCACTTTGGAGGAAGCAGCTCAACGGTGGAATAGTGCTGGTGCCGAGAATAGTGTTTTTTTTTGGGTCCAATATTACCGAGGAAGAAAAAAGCTACAGTAATAACCCACCGGAAACCAACAACAATCTCGGATTCAAAAGAAATCAATTCTGAAATTAGACGCAAACAAATCAGATATACTAAAGCTTCCACAAGAACCAACTATAATAATATCATCCAATCCGGGGATTTTTGTCCTTTTACCAAATACCTTACTACAACTATATATCCATGGCCCATGGCTTCAACATCTATACACATTGTCCAAACTTGTAGAAAAACAAGTTCTACAGCAAGAACTTGAAGAACGAACGATCAAAATTCAAAAAAGAAGAGGCGGGAAAAGTTGAAGAACAGACATAAATCATTAAGTTTACATCAGGTGTTCCTTCAGTTATATATAGTGCATCCCTACTACTAATTACATACATGAACGGTTGAAACAAATTAACTAACTCTAACAACCTTAAACCGACTATTGGTTGAAGGTGTTTGATAAAATGCCTCAAAGGCAATTGGGCTATTGACCTTGATGTTGACCTTGCAACCTACTACCTCTTCACCCCAATCATTTCCAATAGCCCCCCTCAAGCTGGCCATGGGAAAGCTTGAACTTGCAACCTACTAACGCTTCACCCCATCATTTCCAAAGACCTTATGTAAGAGCTTGAAAAATGGAGTGAACCCCTAGCTTTGCCAAGAAGTAATGAAAAATAGAAGCATCCAATGGCTTAGTTAGTATGTCAGCTAGTTGGTTGTGAGTCCTTACAGACATCAATCTTAGAAAACTTGACTGCACATTTGCTCTAGTGATGTGACAATCAAGTTTTATGTGTTTTGTTCTTTCATGAAAAAATGGGTTTTTAGCTATATGAATAGCACATGCATTGTCACAAAACAGTAGGATTGGTAATGGAACAGGAACCTGCAAATCTTTTAGAATGTAGACCAACCACTGCAATTCACATGTGGCACTTGCCATGGCTCTATATTCTGCCTCTGATGAGCTTTTAGTTATGGTTGTTTGCTTCTTTGCTTTCCAAGATATAGGGGCTGATCCTAAAAACATAATGTAACTAGAGATTGATTCCCTTGTATCCTCACATCCATCCCAATCTGAATCAGTGTACCCTTTTAATAGCAGTTCATTGTCAGCAGGAAAGAGTAAACCTTGTCCAGGATTCTTTTTTATGTACCTTAACAACCTTTGTGCAGCTTGCATATGGTTGACAACAGGATTTGAGAGAAACTGACTTAACTGTTGGACAACAAAAGCTAAGTCAGGTCTAGTAAAAGATAAGTAGATTAGTTTTCCTACAAGAGTTCTATAGGAAGTATTGTCTGAAAGCAACTCTGAATCTCCTGCAAATAACTTTTGTTTTGAATTAAGAGGGGTGTTTGCTGGTTTGGCTTCTGTGAAGCCATACTCCTCTAAGAGATTAAGGGCATATTTCCTCTGATTTATGGAAATACCTTGTGTTGTCCTTGCAACCTCTACTGCCAAGAAGAATCTCAGGCTGCCAATGTCTTTGATTTGGAACTTGTTGTGGAGAACCTGTTTAACTTCATTTACAGGATCCATAGAGGCACTTGTAGCTATAATGTCATCAACATACACTAGAAGAGCAATGAATGTATCACCTGATCCCCTTGTGAAGAGGCTATAATCATTTCTTGATTGAATAAAACCAATTTCTGATAATGTAGTGGTCAATTTTGTGTTCCATTGCCTACTAGCTTTTTTGAGTCCATTTAAGGATCTTGTGAGCTTGCAGACTTGATTAGGTTTATATGATGTGAATCCAAGAGACAAATCCATGTATACCTCATCATCGAGTTCACAATGTAGGAAGGCATTGTCCACATCCATTTGATGGATATGCCATTGTAGGCTGCTAGGGCTAATAGAGTTCTGATAGTTGTCATGTCTCTTCATAGTATACCCCATATGTTTATGTATAACATTTAGCTACCAGCCTTGCCTTATATCTTTCAATGGAACCATCAGCATGATATTTGATCTTATGCACCCATTTACAACCAATAGTTTCTTGCCATGAGGTAAAGTAACTACTTCCCATGTGTGTGTAGCCTGCAGAGCATCCAATTCTTTCTGCATTGCTTCCTTCCAACATTCATGCTTAATAGTTTGGTTGTAAGTTTTAGGCTCTGTCTGATTGTCTGTGAGACATACAAAACTTCTGTATCCATTTGTGATCAGATCATAGTTGATGGTATGTGGAGACCTTTTGTTGTGACAAACATACTGATCTAAATAAGCTGGTTGTTGTCTAGTCCTTCCATAATTTCTAGTAGGTACTGATGCTATTATATGTTGCTACTGTGATGCATTTTGTGAGTGACCTGTATGAGCATCCAATGTGGGATCCTGCACACCAGTGGGTGTGTCATATTGTATTGAATCTGGTGTATCCTTTAAGATATCCATATAAGACACTGGCAAATGAATGGAATCCAATGAGGAATATCTGCCACCTGTATCCGTAACATGTAAAGGAATCACATGCTCATATAACTTAACATATTTAGACACAAAGATGTCTCTAGTAGACTTATCAAGCAAAATATGGCCTTTGGTATGTTGAGGAATGCCCAGATAAACACATTCTCTAGCTCTAGGATCAAATTTTGATATATTATGTGCAGGAGTGGATGCATAAACTAAGCAACCAAAAACTTTCAGATCATCATAAACAGGTAATTTGTCATACAGAAGTTGGAAAGGAGTCTAATTGCCTAAAATTAGTGTGGGAGAAACATTTATCAAGTTAACTGCATGCAACACACAATATCCCAGTATGTTAATGGCAAATTAGTTTGAAAATTCAAAGCTCTTGCCACATTAAGAATGTGTTGATATTTCCTCTCAACAATCCCATTTTGTTGAGGAGTATCAACACAAGAGGTTTGATGCACAATTCCTCTCTCCCTTTAAAAATCAGGAATATTGAATTCATGACCATTATCAGTCCTCAACACCTTAACATGTTTGTTGAATTGGACAGAAGCAAATTGACAGAAAGATTTTATGATATCTCTAGCTTTAGATTTATACTTCATTAAAAAAAAACCAGGTAAACATAGAAAAATCATCAACAATGTTAAGAAAATAAGACTGAGCATGCACTGTTTGTTTCCTATAAGGCCCCCATATATCAGCATGTACCAAATCAAACACATTATTAACAGTAGAAGAACTCAATGGAAAAGGACTTCTTTTATGTTTGGCCAAATGGTAAATGACAAACAAGTATTCACAGGTACAGAACCATAATTCAAATGTAAATACGCTAATCTTTGATGAGATAAGTGCCCTAGCGCATAATGCCAAATATTATCATCTGTAACATTACAAACAATAGTAAAAACACTAAGTAAACTAGGCTGTGTAGGCTGTATAGCAGACTTTGAAGCATCTAGTACATATAAACCCTTGCACTTGCTAGCTGATCCAATCAGACTCCCATGTGTCTTCTCATGTATCAAACATTTGTTAAGTGCAAGTACTATAGACAAAGAGGGATTAGCTGTAAGTTTATCCAAAGAAATCAAATTAAAATGGAAATCAGGTATGCATAACACATTAGACAGTGTCAAACCATTGAGTAATTTGACTTGTCATATGTGTGATACATGCACACTAGAACCATTAAGTAGTCCAACTAACATATGATTAATAGGTTTAGCATTAGACAACAAACCAACTCTATTAACTAGATGGTCAGTTGCACCACTATCTATGATCCATAAATCAGAATATGTCCAGCAAAACCTGCTGCATCAGATGCAGGAGCAAACTATGCATTGAGAACTGTTGCTTGATTGGCCATGTGATCAAAAGTCTCTGGCCTTTGTGTATCCAATAGCCTCATGAGCTGTTGATACTGGTTCCACTTCAAAGTGAAAGATTCACTATCCTGTACAGCACCTTTAGCACTATTTGTGGCAATTTCTTCTACAGAATCCCATGCATCTACAATATTAACCCTTCCTCTAGGTTTAAAACCAGGTGGACAACCATGTTTCTTATAGCACTTATCAACAGTGTGTCTAGTGAAACCACAGAAAGTGCATTGCAATTTCTTTCTATCTTGACCATTCCCACTCCCAGAATTGGTTTTCTTGAAACTGTTGGAACTACTAGCACCAGTAGAACCATTATTGTTCTAATTCCTGTTATCATATGTCTGAATCTGCTGTGAATTGCTATTTGTAAAAGACCTGTTATA